>NDGN011443796.1:0-17503 GCA_002564285.1 Tympanoctomys barrerae
TAAATAAATAAATAAAAATTATGCATTCTGCATTAAATCTATTCCCTTGCAAGCCTTGACTACAATACTCACTAAGTTGTTAAATTTCTCAGGCTGGACTTAAACATGGAATCAAAATCCTCCTGCCTCAGCCTCCTAGGGTGCTGGAATCACAGGTGTGTATCTTTCAAACTATGCTCTTATACCTCGAGAGTTCAGCAGAATGGTGGCAAATATCCTGGGGCAGAGGTAGGTCAGTTATGATTTTTATCTGGCTGAGAAATTTTATGAAATTCCCATGGCTATGGTGCACTTGACACTATGCTGCCCTTGAGCATTGTCTTACACAAGAATAATGTTTCCCTCCGTGAATATTTTGCCTTCTTGTATTCCAGTGAAACCGATGAACAAGGGCGCTATAATCTCCCAAGAGATTGGCTGAGTGAGTGCTGGCCCTATCTGATCACTGGGCAAGGCACCAATTTCCAGGCGCTTTTGGGACTGGACTGTGTCCACTCGGATCCCATCACAGGCTGACCACAAGGACACACATCCTGAGACATCACGCAGGGTGACATTCTTCACACACAGCCCTGCCTCAGGAAGTACGTGGCCTAGGGAAACCTGGGTATCACACCTCTCGCATCAAAGCAGGGCAGTGGGTTGAGGTCTGGTTGGCAGAGAAAGCCAGGCTTGGCCCCAGGGTTAAGTGAGAAACAAAAACAAATGAACAAACAAACAAACAAATACCCCACAATGAAATAGAACCACAATTCTGAGCACAGCACTTGCCTATTTAAATACTCAATAAACATAGTGCTGTGATGATCATAATTTAAACATATAGTTTGTCCAGGGAACCTTATTTAGTGCTTTACATATGGGTTTCATTTATACTGCATATGACATCCACACAAAAATGCCCACTACTCTAGCGTGTCTGGAAGCTGAGGCAGGAAGTTCACAAGTTCAAGTCCCACCTGAGCAACTTAACTAGAACCTGTCTCAGAGTGAAAAAATTTTAAAGAGCTGGGGATATAGCTCAATGTGAAGGCCCTGGGACAATCCCAAGCCCCTAGTGGCACACGGCTGCCACTCACAATTGTTAATTTGTTTCTTTATAGTTTGTTCCACTGCAAAACGGTGAGCTTGAGCCAGGCCAGAGGTTGGCAAGGCATTGCCTGTGTGGCATTTTGTTATGTTATTGTTGTTGCTTGAAGCAGGGTCTCAGTATGCAGTTCAGACTAGCCTTAAACTCATTGTGTACTGCAGGCTGGCCTTGAACTTGCACCTTCTAAAACCACCACCTCCTGAGTACTGGGATGGTATCACCACAACTTGCCAAATAAAAGTGCTATCAGTGGGCAGCTATACCCATTCATTTACATCTGTCTATGGCTGCTTTTCAGCTATGAAGACTGAAATGTGTAGCTATGACCAAGATTCTTGGGCTAGGGAGACAGCCCAGCAGTAAAGGGTCTGCCTAGCAAGTGCAAGGGCTCTCTATGTAGCTCAGGCTGGCCTTGAACTCATAGTGATCTTTCTGCCTCAGTCTCCTTAGTGCTCAGATTACAGGTATGCACCACCATGCCTGCTGGAACAACACCAGTTAAAGGGATGGAAAAAGGACTGGGAAGAGAGGGAGGTCGAGCTATGACAACCTCAGCTGACCCCACTAAGACAGAGAATGACTCTAGGTTTTTTCTAAGCTGGGCTGGGTGTCTGGGTCTTGTACCTCCCATCAGTCAGCCCATGGATATGGGCTGGAGTGGGAAGGGCATGCATGCCCTTGGAAGCTGGGCAGTCCCAGGGTCACAGAAAAGGAACACAACCCAGGTCCCCATACTGGGCCACTGCCACTCCTGTTCCCTTTTTGCTGGCAGTGTCTCTGTGTTGGGTCAGCAACCTGATCAGCCTCAGGGGTTAAATCCTGACTCCTTCCGGCCTCTCCTGCTGATGTCTTTCCTCTTACCATGCATACCCAGCCCTCAGTATCCATGGAGGTTGTTTCCCGGCCCTCCATAGCTACAAAGTCTGATGAGGCCAAAGACCCTCCTGTAAAATAGCACACGCACGGCCCCTGCTGCTGTAAATAATCTCCAGATTATTCATCATGCCCAGGGCAGTGTGAGCGCTGTGAAAGTAGCCATCATGCTGTATCATTTAGGGAATAAGGCCAAGAAAAGTAGCCAGTGTGTTCAGGACAGAGAGCACTTATTGGGGGTTATTATTTTTTTTTATCTAAAGTTGTTTGAGTCTAGGGATGTGGAGCCCATGGGTATGGAAGGCTAACTTGCATTGCTCTTTCAGCTTCCCTCATAGAGGTGGGGATGTAGTTGTGGAAAAATATAATCTGATGCCTGAGTAAAAGAGACAGGCATACAGGCATAGGAAGAGGAGGGGCTGGCTTCCAACCTCTCTCTATTCTTCCTACCTCAAGTGTAAGTATCAGTACTCAGGGCAATGGCAGCCATATTGAGGCCATGAGGTAACAAGAATAAGTTTAAAGAATGACATCACTAAGTTGATGAGAGAGAGAGAGAGAGAGAGAGAGAGAGAGATCTTAGAACACTGTCTACCTCCAGGCTTCTTATTAAGTGAGATAATATGTATTACTTGAGGCACTATGGGTCAGATATTCTTATTACTTGCATCTCACAACATTTTAAAATATTTATTTATTTATTTTGACACAGGGTCTTGCTACATAGTTCAGACTCAGCAATCCTCCTGTCTCAGCCTCTTCAGTACTGGGAATATAGGTGTGTACCATGATGCCTGGTTTGGGGGCCAGCATGGTGTGCCTGAGGTTCTAGGGCTGGCACAGCATGCGGTGCCCATGACTGAAGCCTGCACTTCCAGGCAGATGTTTAGACCACTGAGCTGTCTCTCAGGCCCGCGTGTTAAAATATTTTGAACACATTTTGGGTGGTGCTTGGGATTGAATCCAGGGCTTTTCACTCTGACCTAAATTCCTAGCCCTTTTGAAATTTTTAAGACAGTCTTTCTAAGTTGCCCAGGCTGGGCTCAGGCTTGCAATCCTTCTTCCACAGCTTCCCAGGGAGCTGGAATTATAATTGTGTATCACCTCACCAGGGACATATCTGCAAATGTAAGCAGAGATCAGAAGCAGCATTGAATTGAGGTAACCAAGGAGACTGTGAATCCAACCCAAATTGTCCTAGTGGAGGGGAAGGTTATAACAAGTGAAATGACCCATGAAATCAGCTGCATAAATAGTGGCACTTAAGTCATGGTCCTCTTTGTTCCAGAACACATCAATTGCATCAAGATAAAAAGAAAACACCAAGCATGTTTGTATTACTAAGAGAGGTCGCCACAGCAATTATGTCCTGTTCACCTGTGTAGTGCCTGGCTTACCCTCGCACCCTTGAGAACTTGTTTGTTGGTGTGTCCACCCACGTGGCCACATTCGTGGCTCTCTGTGCCACTGAATATGCATCCTTTCCATACTTCTTTAGTTACTTGATTTTCTAGTCATGCTTACAAATACATTTTTCCCCCCAGAAGCTGGTACAATGTGAACATTTTGTGCCAACAAAAGTGATTGCCTGGTCGGTATTTAAAGGGAATCGTTAGCCTGTGCGCATTTGTGACCTGATTTGTTCACATCTTTCTTGTTCTCTTTCTTCAAAAGGATGAACCAGTAAAGTTGCCCTGAAATCAGTCTCTAGAAAACAGCGTTGTATGAACAGTAATGACATTTCAGAACCATGGACAGAACCGGCAGCACTGTAGGTGTGGTATATCCATTACTCGTTGGGTGGAGGAGAAATTTGTTGCTTGATTTTCCTCTGCATCAGGCAGTATCGGATCAAGAGTTGACTAAATTATTGGGAGCTGGAGTCTGGGGCTACAATGCTTGATTCTATGTCCATTGCTCGCTCATTAATAGTTGTATAATTCAAGTCTCTGTTTCACCAGTAAAATGGGAAAAATAATAACTAACTCCTTGCTATGAAGATTAAATGATGTATTAGATTGAATGATAAGGGCCAGCCTGATAGCTCGGCGGACTAAAGTGCCTGCTTAGGTGGAGTGCAGCGGCTGGGTTTCGATCCCCAGCATGCTGTGCCGGCCTCGCCTGCAGGGCGTGCTGAGACACTGAGATGATGATTGAGACTGGGTGTGGTGGTGCACACCTGTAACCCCAGCACTTGGGAGGCTGAGAACAAGAGAATCACTAAGAGTCTGATCTACCTAGAGAGATCCTATAGACCCCGTACTAAATTAGATTGAATGATTATCTCTGATTCCTTCCTTCTGGTAGATTGAAACCATGTCCTTTGCACAGAGCTACATTCTTTATTTTGAGACAGGACTGTGCTAAATTGCTAAGTTGCCCAGACTGGACTTGTACTTGAGATCTTCCTGCCTCAATCTTCCAAAATTCTGGGATATAGGCATGCACTGTCACACCCAGATGACTTGCTCATATTCTTTTACCTACCATAAGATCAGTAGCAGCTCATTCTCCCAGAACCAGAATCTACTTCCCCATTTCTTGACTTTGGACTTGGCCATGGGATTTGTTTAACCTATGGGTTGTTAGTAGGAAGGATGTAAACAGATGCTACCAAAGAGCCTACAAGTTCTCTTGTGTGCTTCTGTCATCTTTGTGAGTAAAGCTTTCCCCAGATAGTTGTTGCCTCTCTAGCTTGGGCCCTAGAATCAAACTTACATGGAACAAATTTGAACTCAACTTTCAGTCTGAATAATAAAGCCTGATGTCCCATCCAACCGGGAATCAAGTCCCCGGCCCCTGTGCCCGCTTGCAGGTGCTTCAATTTGCTGAGCTATTTGGCTGGCCCTTTATTTTTTTATTTTAAGGAGAACTTAAAAAACAATAAAAATGAGATAGAATATCAAAACTAGATGATAGTAATTTAACAATGGTTTATATATTGCACATTGTTATCTTCAAAGTAGTTGCTCAGATTACCAGATATAGGCATGAAAAATTGATCAGACAATATAAGCACTTTATTTCAATGAACAAATAGAAATTAGTCATACAATTATCTTAGCTATCATATATATTTCCTGTTTCTCCTTCTGTGCCTTCACCCATCCCAGATCTTTCCTTTTGAGCAATTTCCTACCATTTTACAATATCTAGTTTACCTTTTGGATCTTATTGACTCTTATGCTAGAGAGATACTATGATGTTTACACATATGAGTCTGATTTATTCCATGTATAAGTATGGTTTCTAGTTCCATTCATTTATCTATAAAAGCCATGAGTTTATCTCTACTTACAGCTAAGTAGCACTTTGTTGTATAAAAATGTCACATCTTTTCTATCCATTTCTCAGTTGATGGGCATTTGTGTTGTTTCCAAGATTTAGCTATGACAAATTGTGCTGCTATAAACATGGGCGCACATACATTGATGTGGTATGATGTTTTCAGTTCTTCTGGGAAAATACACAGAAAGTGAATAGTTGGGTCAAATGGGAACTCCCTCTTGAATCTCTAGGTTGGCACACAGTGAAGGCACAATCAATGATCAGGTGATTCTAGAACAAATGTGATTATGGAATCTAGTCTGTAGACTCTGTAGCACCACATGAGAACAACTAGCAGAAGTTAGTACCAACTATCTTCAGTCTAGTTTACCAACACTAATCTTTCTACTGACTTTATCCTGATTTCCAAGTAGAGTCTGGCCTCACCTAGATACAACCACATGTGTAGTTCATTTTTAGCTTCAGGAGATCACAGTGGCTCTGCCAATTTCTGAAATAGCTAGGATAAAAGGCTTTGTGGATATAGTTCTTTGTGAGTGAAGATTGGTTCCTGCACATTTCATTGAGAAAAAAATCTAACTTACTAGGAACAAAGGTGTCTTCTAGAAGCAGAGCCGTCTATGAATGGAAGGAGCACCAAGATAGAGGGCAGATTTATTTTGAAGGAGAAGATGAAGAAGGATGGAGAGGCAGAAAACACAAAGCATGAAGCCAGGAAGATGAGGAGACACTGGGGAAGTGGAAGAGGATTGGAGTAAGAAGCCAGTAGTTTTCTTGGAAGAAACTAGGAATTAAGAAGTCTTTGTATGCCTGGGTTCAAAAGAACATGTGGAATTTATTTGATTTTTTAATTAATTTTAATGAGAAGGAAATAGCAAAGAGACAGTTTCAAAACAGTTTAGTAGGGCAGTTACAATAGCTAATACATTGCATATTGTTGTCTTCACAGTAGTTATTCAGAGTACAAGATGCAGTCATGATATCTTGTCTAAACACTATTAGTACAAATCTTTTTCTCATTGAATTAAGAGAAAGTAGTTGTATATCTATCCTAACTATTTTTTGTATATATATATATGCATATATATGTATATGCATATATATATATATTGAACATGTGGAATTTAAATAGAAATTTCTTAAATAAACAAAAATCTACACAAGTTAAATTGAGAAATGTGTAAAGGAACCAATTTTTTACTCTTCAAAATATATTTTTTAAAAGAAAATCAAAAGATAAGCCACTGACTTGAGACAAATATGTATATTCAGTAAAGCTACTGCCATCAGAATGCATAAAGAATGTTACATCCCTTTGGTTAGACAAATAACTAGACTAGAGAATAGACAGAACATCTGAGTGGACTCCTCACTGAAGAAAACATAGAGCTACAAACTAAGTGCATGAGAAGATGTACATCATTGTTTATTGTTGCAAAAATGCAAATCTAAACCACAAGGCACCACTCACATCCACTAGATTATGTGAAAAGGAAAAGAATTTTATACCAGTGTTGGTGAGAACACAGACAACTGGACCTTTAGACACGACAGGTAGAAATGCAGCATGGTATAGCCTTGTAATTTATACCATGTGTTCCCCAAAAGCCTCACATATTTAGAAGGTGGCTGGGTCATAGGAATGCTGCTCAATACCGGATTCATGTATTGGGGAGTTTGGCAGCTGAATGTGCTGATAGGAGGTGGAGCTTGGCTGGAGGTGGGCCCTGGGGAGTGACCTAGAGGGCATATTCTTGTCCCTGGCTCCTCTCTGCCTTCCCTACTTCCTGGCCACCATGCCTTGAGCACATTTTCTCCTACCCTATCTCTCCGCCATCCTATTTCTGCCTCAGAGTCAGACAACCATGGGTGGAAACTGTGAACCAAAATAAACCCTGTCCTCCCTTGCATTGTGGGCACTGGGAATTCTGTCTCAGTAATTTAAAAAAAATAACTAAGACAGGTTTCTTTGAGAACCAGCTTGTCAGTTCTGTCACAGAGTGATACATACACTGAGTGTGTGACTCAGTGATCATCTCAGTGAGAATGAAAATCTATTCATACAGAGAGTGGTACAGACAATAACCCAGAGCTAGGAATATTTCAAACCGCATCATTTGGCGGATGGTTCAAAGTGCAGTGCATCCAGTCCGTGGCGCTACTCAGCGGTGAAAAGGAGCTGCGAATACACACAGTGCCATGAACAAATCATAAAAACATGCAAGGCTGTGGAGGGGTGGGCGGGAGATGGCTTAGTAGAATAAGCACTTGCCTGGCAAGTGAAAGGGCTTGAGTTCAATCCCCGGTTCCACTAAAAAAAGAAAGAAAGAAAGCATCCTGCTAATGAAGAGGAACAGGTTCTGTGTATGAATCTGTTTACAGGAAATTCTAGAAGAGGTAAAACGAGAATGATAGCAAGCACATAGCTGTTGCCAGGGCCGGTGGGATAAACGGAGAAGATTGACTAACTGTACAGGTTTTGGAAGAATTTGGGGAACAGTGGGGAAATGGCTCAGCAGTGTAAACGCCTGCCTGGCAAGTATAAGGTCCTGAGTTGATCCCCAGCGCATGCACGCATGCACGCACGCACGCACGCACACACACACACGCGCGCACAGAATTTTGGGAACAATCATCTGGTTCTATAGCATGATAGGAAAGCTAGTCATATGACTGTTAAAACTGGTCAAATTTTATACCTGAAATCAAATTTTTGTTTTTCCAGTTTAGATGTCAAATATCTTCCAAAGGCCTGTGAGTTCAAGATGTGGTTGCCAGAGAAGCACTACAGAGAAACAGGGAAAGTTGTGATAGCTGGAGCCCGGGAGAAGGCCCTCAGGTCACTGTGGACACTGCCTGGAAGGAGGCCATGGGACTGTGAGCTTTGTCTCTCTGCTACCTGGCTCATGGTACAAATGGCTTGCTCTGCCATGTGGACCTGCCCTGATGTGTCCCCTTGCCAAGGACCACGAGCACTGAGCTGCCCTGTCTAAAGACTGGAACCTCCAGAACCATAATTCAACATAACCTTTTCTCTTTGTAAGATAATCACCCCAATTACTTTGTTGTAGTAATTAGAAGCCGACTAATATATTATTTGTATATAAAATACACTTCAATTACACTGACAAAAAGCCACAACAAAATAAGATACCAAGCTCATGGTGGAGGACGTAACACTACTAACAGTAATAGCTAAATGCCTTTAATGCATCAGGCACTCCACAGATATTTGTCACTCTTTCTAGATTTTTTTTAAATGACATGAAGCCACATTCTTAAGGTCACACCCCTGAGGAGTCACAGAGCTGGGACTTGAGGTCCAGAAGATGAAGGAAAAGTCCATTTTCTTTTCACAGGACCCTCCGCTGCATCCTGCAAGGATCTGCATGCCAGGCTGATTGCTAGGGAAAGATGGAATCCTAAAACTGGAGGGCCCTGCTTTCTCTTTGGAAATTAGCCCACAATTATCTAATCCATGCATTTAATTAGGTGGAAAATGGCCTATGATAACAATAATTAGCACTTAAACATCGCTCTTTAACATCAGCTTGCTTTAGAGGCATGTTTATTCATTAAGCATTTTCCACAGCCCTGAGAGGAGCAGCAAGGGCAGGAAGCCAGGCTTTAGGAAACCCAGGGAGGAAGTGGCTGTGCATCTCCCTGGGTCCATCTCCCTCCAGCCACAGCTCAGGGTGCCTGGCGTGGCTGGTCATTTGGACAACAGAAGTAGAGCAAAATACAAAGGATGACCCTCCTTCTTCCTTAGTGGGCTGGTTTGCGTAATTCCTAGTCCTCATGTGGCACAAGTATTCCTGTCCAGTGCATTCAATGCTTAGGGGATCACCCAGGGGAGGTTCAGAAGTGGACAGTGAGGCTTTCAGGTAGTGGGTTCTTATTTAGGTAAGGTGTTTCCGACATATAGTGCAGTTGAATGATTAGAAAAGCTAAGACATGAGTTTAGGATAAAAGAGGAACAGCTAAAAAAGCCACAATGTGGTTCAGGCTTCATCAGGCTAGCCTGCTCTGAGATGGAAGACTGGACATGATTATGGGGTGTGCAAGATGAGTAGAACTCACCAGAGAGGGAGAAAGGGGTGGTGGGGAATAGATTAAGAATCAGTGAACTGCCAAGCAGTGTGAGGCCCAGGAATAAGATGTGGCTGGGGATAGTAGATGTGACCTATTAATTACAAAAATCCCAGGTGCATGGGCAAAGCCAGTCCCAGAGCTCTGCACATGGTCTTCTCTGGAGGGCCTTTTTGTTTTTGCTAGGATGGCGTAGATCTGCTGCCAGTCTGAAGAGTGGGTGATACAAAAGGGAAGGTCCACACTGAGCTCTCTACTGCTGTGTTCTCTCAGAGTAGCCTGCTCCTGTCCTCTGGAGTGTTTATTTCCTGCTTTTACTTGGCCTAAACTCACTACAGAGCCTGTGTCTTCTCCTACCTTTCATAAATGTAAAACCTCGCTACCATCTGTACTTGTGTGGATTAGTTCTTTGCTTTGGAGGAAAAGAACCTAGAAGCCACCTCTGGAGAAAGACTCTAGTGTTCCCAAACCCAGTAACAAGTAGGCGAGTAATTAAGTCAACAAATGATGGATAAGCGAGTCAATAAATGACTAAATGGTATTGGAAGGGCAACCAGTAACTAGTGAGTGATGCCCACTGGCCTCAGTCTGAATTAGACAGCATCATAGTAGGTGGCTGGAATAAGTAATGCAGGCTTTCATTACCAAACAATATTCATGCCTGATTTTTTAAGATTTTGTTATTACTGTATGTTTGCAATGTATAATAGTTACATATAATAAGCTTGCTTGTAATGTATATCATAGTTATGCTTATATGTAATAGTTATGCCTGTATATAATAGTTATGATTGTTGGCACATATATAATATAAATGATTATTTTTATTCCCTTTGCTCTCCTCAACCTCCCCCTGTTCCTTCTAATTCACTGTCTTTTTGTTTTCTGCCTTTGTCTTTTATTTTACTTTTATCAGTTTATATTTCTCATATAGGAGAAATCATGCCAAGTTCCATCTCCTGTGTCTGAATTATTTCATTTATAATATGCCAGGCATTTTATTTTATTTATTTAGTTTTTGGTGGAACCAGGGATTGAACTCAGGCCCATGCACTTGCCAGGGAAGTGCTTATTCCTCTAAGCCATCTCCCCGGCCCCCTAGCCCAGGCATTTTAGCAATGAACTTCCTCAACTTTTATTTGGGATTATCTTTTAAAAAAATTTTATTCATTTTAATGAGAAAAAAGATAAAATAGCAGTGAAACAGTTTCCAAACAGGTTAGTAGGATAGTTATAATAATGAATACATTGCATATTGTTGTCTTCATAGTAGTTATTTAGAGGACAAGATGTAGACATGATATCTTATCTAACAATATTAGTACAAACCTTTATTCTCATTGAACTAAGAGAAAGTAGCTGGATATCTATCCTAACTAATATATATAATATTATATATATTATATATACACTATATATATATTACACTATATATATATATAGTGTATAGATAGATAGATAGATAATTTTCATTTCTCCCTCATTTTTTGGAGGATAGTTTTCTGGGTGTAGGATTATTGCTTGACAGGTTTGTGCTTTTTTTCTAATTTCAGGGCTTTGCACACGTTGTCCCACTGTCCTCTGGCTCCCATTTTTTGAATTGGACCATTAGTCTTACTAGGAATCCCTTGTATGTGATGAGTCACACATCTCATATTTGCAAGATTCTTTTTGGTTTTGGCCATCCAATTGTAACAGGATCAGTGCAAGTTCTTTTGATTCATTCTACAATGAATTCACGGAACATCCTGAATGTATAACTTCATATATTTAATCAAATTTGGCATGTTTTGTCCATTATTTCTTTGACTACTTTTACTATTTTCTCTGTCCTCTCTTTCTGAGACTGCGATAATTCTTGTTACTATACCTGATGGTGTCATCTAGGTTCCTTAGGCTACCTTCACTTCACTTTTTTCTTTTATTCTCTAGGCTAGATGGTGCCATTTAAAATTTTTTTCAAATTCAATGATTCTTCTTTCTGTCCAAATCTGCTTAGGACACTACTAGGAAATTTTTTTTGAGTTATTGTAACTTTTACATTCTGAAATTCTAGTCAGGTCCTTTACAATATAAGTTTCTGTGTTTTTATTCATTTAGTCTACACATTATTTTCTTGATTTCCTTTGTTCATGATTGTTGGGGCTGTTAATTTAGGGCTGCTGTCAAGCAAGTCCAATATTTGGGCTTCCTCAAGGATGGTTTTTGTCAACTTCTTTCTTTCTCCTTTGAATATGGCATATTTTTCCACTGCTTTGGCATGCCTTGTGAAAACTGGACATTTTAGCTATTATAATCTACAACTCTGGATTTCACATTTCCTCCTTTTCCCAGAAAATTTTATTGTTGATTTTGATGATAGGGTGGCTGCAGCTATCTGCCTACTGACCTTTCCAAATTCTTTTTGCATAGATGATAGTCCTTGTCATGTGTGCTGCCTGCTTATGTGTGATTCCTGCTTTTAGTGATAAATTGGTGACCAGATGGAGATTGTCTTAGATGCTAAAATTCAGTTTCTCTTTATTTCACTAATCATTTTCAAGGTTGATATATGCTTTGGATTAAATTCAAGAACTGCAAAAAACTGATTTTTGTCAATTGTCATTCACTTTGGCTCATTTCAGTGGGATGGATTCTTTGAGTGCTCTGTTCTGTCTACTGTGATGTCACTAAGAGAGAATCTTCAGTTAATCACAGTCTGCACAACTCTACCTCCTCAACCCAGTTAACTGTTACCTAATACAATGCTTGTGTATTTTCTTGAAGGAGAGAAATGCTTCTTTCAACATCTCTATTAAAAGTGTGTTAATTAACAAGGTTTTTGAAAGCTCCATGTTTCAAAAAAACTACAGGGGAAAAGTCTAGTTTTTTATGAAATTGAAGAACTTGTATGTATATTTATGTGTTCAGTTTGTGGAATTGTGTACCTTTGACGTATTTGTGACATTCATCTGAGTCCTCTAGGAATTTGAGTGGTACGATCTACTTAACATACTCTTGTGAATTATCTACTTGGAAAAAGATTTAGAAGATTTTGGTCTGCATGAGATGAGCAATATCATTGGAACTTGCACCAAATATGAGCTGTTGGCAGGAACCTGTGGATTGCTATGATGAGATCTTCTGGTGATCTCATCTACCCTCCTCTCCTGCCAATCTGTTTCTTGGAGCCTAAAGCACATGTATTGAGGGCTTGGTCTCCAGATTATGGTGCTACTGGGAGGTGGTGGAACACTTAAGAGGTGAGGCTTAGTGGAAGGAAATTAGGTTATTGGGAACGTGGCCTTCAAGGACTATTGGGATCTTAGCTCTTTCCCAGCTCTCTTTGCTTCCCAGCTGCCATGTCATGAGTGGCCTCCTCACTATATACTCCCACCATGATGTGCTGCACCACCACAGGCCCAAAGCAACAGGGCTAAATGACAAGGAAGTGGTGCCCCTGAATCCATGATCCACCGCAAACCTTTCCTCTTTACAAGCTATTTATGTCATATATTTTCTCATAGTAACAAAAAGGTGACCAGCAGAGTTGCCAAATTTCATTTCCCATAAGTTTAGGCAGTACTTCACATAAATCATGGAAAACAGGTTAATGAAAGTATATGGGTGATTGCTCCTGTTTATTGAATACCTATTATTCATGATAGTGTATTTATGTAAGACAATGTGATTGCCAGGTATTTTACAAACTTATGCTCACCTTGTTCTCCCAATGGCTCTGTGAGACAGATTTTATTATTGTCTCTACATAAGAAGAAAACTGAAACATATAGAGTTTCACAGCTGGAAAAAGTGAGACCTGAGCCGAGGAAGAACTCCAGGAGTCTTGTACTTGTAATACCATCTGGTATAACATGCTATCCATGCTTGAGCTTGACCTGCCAGCTTCTGATCTCAATGATTTCTTCCTCCTTTGTGTCAAGCATATATCATTCACCCTACATTTGATCCCAGATCCTCCAGTGTCTTGAACTTCTTCTGTACCTGGCCAAAGCTCATGTAAGGGAAGTTACTAGCCTGCCCCAGGGGAAATTCTCAACAAGTAAAGGTAGAGAGCTGATGGAAACTCATCTCTTCTAGCAGATGATTCTGACAGGCAGTCTTGTTAGTTTACATCTAGATATAGCCCCAAACTCTTATGCTCATGGGTTGAGCTTTAGAAAGGTAACTGAATCATGGAGGAACTATAGCTGCGTCTGATATTAGGCACTGGGGTCAGGTTGGAAGAGGTGGGCATGGAGAGAGGGGCATTACCTGGAAGTGTGCATCTCTCTCGCAGGCTCCCTTCATTTCTCCACTTCCTGGCCTCCATGTGGAGAACAGATTTCCTCCCCGAGGCTGTATGATTTCTGTGTTTGAGCTGCTAATTATGGACTTACATTTCTGAAACATGAGCCAAAATAAATGCCTCTCCTTTTAAATTGAGGCCATTAAAGTTTTTGTCACATTGACATGGCAATATATAAGTGACTAAGACAATTTATGCTCTTTTTATAAGGTCCTGGTAGAATCACACTGCCATGACCCATAGTCATGAACTTGAAAATTACACCTTGCCATCCTTTTTCTACTTTCTTGTGTCACTATCTCTGCTCCCTGGGCTCATCCCTTACTTCCTTGCCTAGGGCTCTACTTTCAGGGGATCCAAGCAAAATGGGCAAATATCTTAAGATTTCTTAAATCAAAATTCACTTCATAGATGAGTGCTGGGTTCTGAATGGGTAAAAATAGGAAATATAGCTAGATAACTATAAGGTGGAGTTTTATACAAACCTACCATGTTTGGGTGTGGTTGTCTGGCTTCTTCAGGGTATTCCTGCAACAAGACTTCCCCGACATTGCTAGGAGTTCACACATGTTAGGGTTAGGTTATAAGCTATGGAGGAAACTCCAGCAGATTGTTTTATCACCACAGCTTGACACAGCAGTTCCCATAATCACACCCTTGATCCCTCAACTTTGCCAGTCGCAGATACTTCCGTGAGTTATTTGGGAACCAATTCCTTCATTTGTGACATCTTCCACAACGCCATGGATACTGCTACTACAGCTCACACATGCTTCTCTTTGCAAATGATTCTGTTCACAAACAAGAGCACTCAGCAAAGTTTTGTTTCCATTCACAACTTCTGAATAGAGGGACAGATATGACCAAGACCACCTGCCCCCCACAAACACAGCCATCGTCTCCCAAATCATTAAGACAAACTAAGTTCATAAACTGAGGCATCACTGTACTACTGCTAATAGTATGTTGCTACTTTATTCCCCTCTGTACATACTACAGTCAGCCTAGAAGTTGTGTTCCATGATGATCTCTATTCAAAATGAAATCTCAAAGCTGTGTTGCAGGTGGCTCTAGGCCACCTACCTGAGTCAAATCTAAGTCAGGTTTGTGCGATGCTACAGGGGCTCCAGGCCTCCTCCCTAGCCATTTCACCATGTAAGCTCCTCCTTTTATTTTATTAGGGTTTGTCAATTGACACTACAGACATTTGGGACCAGATAACACTTTGTCGTGGATGGCTACTAACTACATTGTAAGGTGCCAAGTGGATTCCTGCTCTTTGCCCACTACGTGCCAGGAGCACCTTCTCTCCACTAGCTGTGAAGACCCAAAATATCTCCAGACTTCTCTAAATATCTTCTGGAGTCTTGGCTGGGAACCATTGCCTGGTTCCTAAACAAAACCACTGTATTAGAACCATTGAGAACCATTATGTTAGTGGTCAAGATTTCACATTTGGTTTTGATTGAAGATAGAGATCCACTGCCTTAATTTGGGAGCCACTGAATTAAGTGATTTCTAATTTTCTCATTTAGGCCCTGGGGTACAAACGTTCCTTGAAACTGTAAATAAAACTCTGTACACACACACACACACACACACACACACACACACACTTTTTGGCAGGGTGCAATTTATGCCTTTCACCAGATTTCTTTCTTTCTTTCTTTCTTTTTTTTTCTGCCTCAGGTTTATGTGTACAAAGACCACAGAAGGACACAGGGCCCCCGCAGATGGCACCTCAGGGGTCACACCCATCCTTCTGTTTCTACATCAGCAGATAAGAGGCTTTTACTGTGGAGCCTTCACAGGGGCCTGGGCACCTTTGGGAGCCTGGGCTGGAGCAGAAGCTGGAGCCTGAGCCTTGGCTGGAGCCTGGGCCTTTGGTTGGCAAGGCCTGCAGCCCTTGGTAATGTGCACATGGATATGCTTCCCAAGCTTGGGGTGGGCAATATAGGCAAGTTAAGCGAGCCTGAGGTTTACTCCCTTTGGGATGATCTTGGGGTTGATGAGGGCCTTGATAGCCTCGGCTCATGCATTCATGGCCTTGGCATTGTTTGCCTGCATCTTCTTGAAGCCCCTCTTGTGCTTCTTGGCAAAATGCACATTCCTGAGGAACTTGGGATCTACCCCCTTCAGAGATTCATATCTTTGTGACCGAGGTTTCTTGATGCCATTTCTGCGCCATTTCTCAGGACTGGTTGTGCATGGTGTGGTTCTTGGACTTGGCCATAACTGCACTGTGAACTGGAGCTGCCAAGCACCTGGAACTGGAAGAAGAAAAGAAAGCCTCACCAGATTTCCAAGCTGGCCTGAAAACACCTCTACCCTTCCCAGTGCCTTGTGTATCTGATGATTGGACTTCTGTAGTTTGAAGCTCCTATTTTTCTTTGTTTTCTGCCTCTCCCCAAATTTCCTTCTTCTACTGTCACAATGAAAGACTCTTGGTCCATCATTCCTTGTCCTATGTAGTCTCTGCCTGGGAAGATATGGCCACTTTGTCTCTGTGGTGTGGGGCAAGTAGAGACAAGGATTTAGAGAAAACCAGTGAGCTGCAGAATAAAAGATCATTGCCTGGCAGTTGTCATGGAAACCTATGAACCAATCTTGCCACTAAGAGCCCTAAGGGTTCTGAACCCCCAGCTCAGAGCCTGCATCACTCTGAGGAGCTTGTTTCCATCTCAGCTCACCCATAAGTTCTATGCATTGCAGGGTACTGGGTAGCATCCCTTGCCTCTACCCACTAGGTGCCACCAACATTTTCCTCCCAGAGGTGAAAACCAAACATAGCTCCAGATTTGCTTTAAAAAAAACCTTGGGGTACGAAGCTACTCTTGTTTGAGGACCACTGTGTTAGAGATTAGGGAAGTGATGGTGAACCTTCTAGAGCTTTAAGTGATACAAACAGCCTACAGTGGCACGTGTGCCGTAGATCTGAACTAGGGTTTCAGTTGGTCTTGACTGAAGATAGGACCCACTGCCCTAGATTAGAAGCCACTACATTAGATGTTTTTTCCCCTAACTTCTTCAGTTAGGTCCTCAGGGATCTAAATATTCCCAGGAAGGCCAAACTTTTGCATGATTTGTTTTCTTCCCTCATCTCTTGCTCTGAAGCAGTCTGTCCCTTGCTAGATGCTTCCTCCATGCAGCCCTTCCTGGCATCTTTCCAGACCCATCCTTTCTTCCTGGTTCTAAATTATTTTTTCCCCCTAGGGCACAGCACAATGATTAAATGTAGGGACTCTGGAACCACACTGTTAGGCTCACAGCCCAGTTATACCATCTCCAAGATGCATGACCTTGGGTAATTATTTCACCTAAGTCAAGAAGGGGCTTTTTGATGCCCCTCCCCCATGTTCCTCATGCTATTTCAGTCTCACCACAGGCCCCAAAGCAGCCAGTCGTGGACTGAAACCTCTGCAGCTGTGAGCCAAAGTACATCTCTCCTCCTCCCTCCTCCTTTGTCTCTGATAGACTGACATGGTAATGCAAAACCAGGGTAGGTGACGTCACTTCCTGTGAATTTGGGAAGGGATGTATACCATTGCTTCTTGGAGGCTAGGAGAGTGGACTGCACCACACCGTTCACTGGCTTTGGGAGTTTAACTGAGGTGAGAGAAGAAAGAACTTTTAATCACGCTGGAGACAAGCTTCAGGGCCATTAAGGGACACACTCCAGCCGCCTTGGCTGGTGATGATGGCTTCTTCTGTATCTGTCAAAAAGTGAATCTCAGTACTGACTTATTGAGAAAATAAGCAGGTATTTACTGAGCACTTGCTATATGCTAGACATTGACTTCGTTTGCGGGATGCATGGGTTGTGTTATGGTTTGTGTCTAGTTGTCCCCCCAAAGCCTCATGCAGTCATGGGGTGG
>NDGN011443802.1:0-10779 GCA_002564285.1 Tympanoctomys barrerae
ATGGCTTAGTGGAATAAGCACTTCCCTGGCAAGTGCAAAGGCCTGAGTTCAATCCCCAGTTCCCCACAAAATAAATAAATAAATAAACAAACAAACAAGCTGCTTTGGGGTTGGGGAGATGGCTCAGTGGAACAAGCACTTCTCTGGCAAGCACAAGGGCCTGAATTCAATCCTTGGTTCCGCCAAAAAAACCCAAAACAAAACAACAACAACAACAAAAAACAATTACTTTCTGTTGTTTCTCAGGCCTAGTGCTAGATGTGATGTACTAAATACATAAAATATTGTCCCTGTCCTTCAAAACTTTTCAGGATAGAATTAAAGCATAAGAGGAATTTAATGGAAAGGCAAAAGAATACAAAGTTAAGAGTACAAGCTCTGGACCAGAATGCCTTGCCTCAGACCCTGACTCCATCACTCATTGATTGTGAGGTTTATAGATGAGAAATCTAATTTTCTATGCCTCAGTGTTCCTGTCTTGGCAATGAAGAAATTACAGCCTCTCATTCAGAGTAATGCATACAGCACGGTTTCCCAGGTAAGCCAGAGCTCAATGATCTCATCCTGTCCCAACACCAGGTCTACTCCTCGCTTTCCTTGTGCCTGGGCCTAACTTTCCCCTAAGGAAACAGCCACAATTAGTTAAGAGGACAACACACTGGAGCTGTCCTAGGCTGCATTCTGTAAGAATCTCAGCTAGCTAAATAGCTCAGTATATTAAAGTGCCTATAAGCAGGTGGAGGGGCCGGAGGATCCCCAGGCCTGCTATGCCTGCCCCACTCCCAAGGCGCGCGGAGAGGGCAATTCAGACTGAGCGTGGTGGCACGGGCCTGTAATCCCAGCCCTTGGGAGGCTGTAAACAGGTGGATCACTAAGAGTCTGATCTAGTAGTTAGACCCTGAATATCCTGTAGACCTCTCCCTAAGATCTGGGGAAAAAAAAAAGAATCTCAGAATAAAAGTATTTCAGACATATAATGGTACATGACTAAATTATCTGCTGATTAGGAAGCATGATCCAGCACTTTCAAAGCGACTTCAGGTTTGAGTCTGCATATTTTCCAATTTGGTGTTGCCTGTGTATCAGATGGGCGACTAGCGCAGGAATCAAGACAGTGCCACACTTCTGCAGAAAGCTCTAATTGCCAAGTTATACCCTAATCATGACTGGTGTCTACAAATGCACCCTCAAACTGGACAGGGCAAAACAGGATAGTCAGTTAGGCTGACTCGCTGTCTTCTGCATGAACAACAGTGGCAAATGGCAGAAAACCCTGCTACTCCCCCTTACGAATGCATCATTATGATGCATACAGGCTCACTCCTATTTGAAATACTCAGACCATGAGAAACAAATCACAGACTGAATTACAGATGTTTTAGGTAACAGCAAGAACCATTAGAGGGGCTGAAGGGCTTAGCGGTGGCATTTTTCTATTTTGCTAATGTGAATTACTGTGAAATACTTCTATAGTCTCATGTATATCCTACCTCTATAGTCTGTGTATATCCTACCTTTCTCCTTTGGAATAAACCCATACAATGAAATCTGGAAATATGTTTACATACCATCAAATTCCAGTTATGCCATCCTGTTCTCTATATCTTTTACAATGTTCTAATATCTTTACTTGCACGGACTTTGTTGTACAAACCATGCATAGGGCCCACACCCAGATGTACCCTTAGGACTACTGCATGTGAAACTTCTGTCATGTGTGCAATGCCTCGTCCCACCTCTGCTTAAGCACTGAGCGCACTGCTGAACGTGCGTGGAACCTCCCTGGCAGCTTTGAAAATGGTAGCAACATTTTAATTTCTGACAAGACACACCTGATTTACATTACTTCTGGTCACTAAGTTCCTCTCTCTGGCCTTGAATTCAGAAATACAGGACATAGGGTTGTCTTTAAAGCAACAGAAGAAGGTCACAATTTCTGGGTTCTTTCACAGCTGAACTTCCTCTGCAAGGGTCTACATAGGACTCCAGATCTTATGCACCTTTTTCTCTCTTTTCCTAATTTCCTGTGTTCTGCTATTTTAGGATTGATTTTAATTCAGTATAAACTTACCTCAGTAACTCGCTTTGTTGAGTCCTGCTCCCTGCACACCAGACCCAAGCTGTACTCCTGCTGGTGTGCAGTACAAGCTGAATTCATGGTCTCTGTGCCATCGCCCTGCTTCTGCCCTTCTCTGGTATTTCTTTTTCTTTTTTTTGTTGGAACTGGGGATTGAACTCAGAGCCTTGCGCTTAGGCCATCTCCCTGGCCCACCTTCTCTGCTATTTCTGACAGACCCTCACCGTCTGTCTGGACAGCACCCCCTTCACCCTCTCGCCTCTTAGTCTCTACGGGTACTGAGCTCCTTTTTTGTTATATCCAAAAGATCATTTTTTACTCATATCTTGCCTGGATTTTAACCAATTATGCACTTTGAACCTTTCAGCCAATACTTTCCCTTGTAAATTTCACAATCAGCACCAACTCAACCTATTTAAAACCAAATTCATGTCCCACTGGTGACCAAAGCTTGACTCAGATTTCTATTACTAAAATGCATATTTTTCAAGTTACCAACCTTCAAAGCCATGTAACTACTGCTGCTCTCGTCCCTTGAAAGGCACTCTAAAATCATGATTCACTCTTTGAATTACTACCGCTCTCCTGTATTTTCTCTTGCTGTGCAATACCTCCGCTGGATGCCACGTGTCCCTCTTTGCTTTGCAACCTATCTGACGCACTACTAACATAAGCCGCCTGGGCAATACTGGAAGTTGGCCTGCTTACCATCCACCCCATTCCCATACTTTTATTTGGCACCTTAAGAGTCTGGGAAACTAAACCCAACAGGGCCCAGAGATTTTTGCAACGAAGGCTCTATGTGCAGAGACAGGGTCCCCAGCCAAGGCAGAGTGGGTGAGGGAATGTGCGGCAGCCATCCTGGGCAGAGGACAAGAGCTGCAGCAGAGACTAAGTGCTTCCAGGGCAACTGGAAAAGGATTCCGGCATTAACTTCTATTTGGAGGTACAAGTGGGGAAGAGGTGGTGGAGGTGTTTTGCTAGAAGTGTACTCTGCTTGCACAGTAACATTTAAGAACTCATTTTCATTATAAACCTTAAGAGATTTTATAATCAGCAACTGAGATCCCTACAACACTTCCACACTTGACTACTACTACAACTTCTACTGCTGCTGCTGCTACTGTGAATATTACTATACTGCTTCCCTCTTTAATTTCCAAAGATAACATTAAAATCCTCGAGTCCTGGCCTTAACTCTCTGTGCTAATCATACCCCTTCTCTCCAAGGACCTGTCCTTGTTGACTTGGCTTCTCTACTATAGAGACTCTGCTTACTTATTTCACTTCACTTATGGAAAGTATCTTTCCCTTTGCCTTCAATATACGGATCCTTTCCAAGCACAGGGTGAGCGCCATCTCTGTCAAAAGCCATCTTAAATACACCAGGAAGGAGAAATTTTCTCCCATTCAACTCCTCTAGATATACAGAACATGTACTTCCCCTTATGGTCTTGTGTTCTTGATCATCTCTTCCTATACATATTTCCATAAACTCTATAATTTGCATTCTTGTGGAATCTAAATTTTCAATATTACTAATAACTATACTGTTAATTTACTGAGCACCCAACTTTTTTACTAGGCAATATAATAATCCTATCTCACGTGAAGGTATCATGTGACAGCAACCAGTTGAAAACAATCCATTTTACGGATGAAAAAACAAACAAGTTCCAACAAGTTACAAGTTTTCCCACGGTCAGGTACTTAGGGAAGTAGGAATTAAATCCAAGTCTAATGTGGATGCCCAATATGAATTTTTGGCTATATGTTAATCCCTTTACAAGCTTACTGCTCAGTAGAAACTTTATCAAACTACCAAATAATCAGAGCATGAATTTTCAACCAAACATTTCTTAAGCATTACTTGCCACATTCTTTGCTACATATTTACAAGTGGTGTGTTACTGAATCTACAGAACTATTATATGATTTAAGTTTTGTTTAGGTATTTTGAAGATAAGAAACAACCAAAGAAGCTACAACCTAGGTGAAATCAGGCGACCTGCCAGGATCACAATGCAGGCACAGGGCAGGACTGCACTTCAACCCAAGCTCTGGGCCCTGCAGCACATGTACTGGACAGCTCTGCCCTCAAAACTCCTGGCTTGGCTAGGAGACCCTTAGAAGAAATGGGCCATGGAAAACATTTTCGAAAGTACATCAGAACACATTTTCTTTGTTAAAAGAGCCATTAGGTTTTTTCTGACAACTTTAAAATTTTTAGTTTTTAGGAGGCAGATCTACCAAGCAGTTGCAAATCTCACAGGAAATGAGGAAAAAGACAGAAAGGGCACAAGCAAGTGACTCCTGCAACCTGGCACGTCACTGGAAGGGAGGCGGCCACTGCCAACCTCCTCCTCCACAGAGAAGTCCACCTTTGCTTTATTAACAAAAATAATGATTAACTAAATGGCTTTGTGGCTTCTTCTATTTCCTTTCTCAATAAGATACTCTTCTTTGTTCATTTCCTAGTTAACTTACTTTAATGATGGAAAATGGGAATTTGTCATTTATCTACAAAAAAACCTAGCAAATACAATTTCTGCTGAGAACTCGTTGATAATCCACTTGTTTCAAATTTCAGGTTTCAAACAAGTGACCTAGAATATGTGGTGGAGAATTTGAAGGGCTTGTTCTAGTTCAACCGGAATGCTTTTTCCTTTACACAAATATTTTTATTCCTTTCCAATATTCTTTTTATCATACAGGAGGTCAATGAAGAGACAAAATGAGAGCTTATAAGAAACAACAGATGTATTTACATTTCAAATGCATCTGTAGGCAGATGCGTTCTAGAGCCCTTCGAATCAATAATATGGGGGCAGGGGCGCGCTGTGACCCGAGCCTTCCATTAAGGGTCAGTCCATGTCGGGAACATGCAAACTACCTTTGCACTCTTGTATCAAGTATCCATCATATTCCCTTTGTCTAGATACCTACTTTCCAATTTTTTTTAAAAAAGACTGTGTGTCTTCTATTAATTTTTTTTATCTCATTTTGCATTTTTGTTTCACAACATTTCAATTTTATATTACATTCCAAATGAAGTAACCAGACAGACACATGGGAGTCAATTTCACTTAATTCTCTTATGAAGAACGAAATTTTCACCTACATATTTTAATGATGATGTAAATAAACGTCCTGCTGTAGTGAAAACTGTTCCATTTCTATGGCTTTCTAGCCCACACTAAGCATGTGAGTCTCAGCAAACTCTGGCTGAGTTCATTCTAAAATGTTACATTTTGTGTACATTTCGAAGTTTATTACTATTTCTGAACACAATGGTGGCTGCACTTTCTTCAAATTGTAACACTCCCAGTTATCAATAAAATACAAATTACTGCGACTTTTCATTTTCCTAGCTTTGTTAAGAACAGCACCACTGAGTAACTCACTACCATGGCGTAGGTTGCATCCTATAAATGCAAGGTTTATATACCTTGTTTTTCTACATGGTTTCTATTACTGTTCCTGAGATGAGGTGGATTGCCTCATCATAGTGATACCCTAGCCGGGGAGATAGCTCAGACGACCAACAAGTGCAAAGTCTAGAGTTCAATCCCCAGTACCGCATAGTGATACTCCACATGTGTGAAATATTTTCTAGTGACACAGCACCTTCTCACATGTCATCTGGTCCACAGAACATTTCTACAGCAGGAACAGAGGAATTAATTGCTACACTTGCATTCTGTAAACAAGCACCCTAAGGATTTCAGGGACTACGTGAATGTCACAATAGTGCAAGCCACAAAGAACTGAACACCAAGTCTATTTCTTCTCCTACCGTTCCGAAAGAATTCAGAACCAGAGAACATTTTGGCATTCACTGGGTCCTGACTAACCATGCCTGCCTTGGTCCTAAGCTACGGACTGTAGAGTCAAATCCCATTATCCAGGGACACAGAGAGCAAGATTCTGGCACGCAGGGACTAAGAATGTCTGTGTTCTTCCACTGTGCAATGGGAAGAAGATTTCTGAGCCAGAGAGCTAGGTTTGGACCTTTACTACAAAAATACACCATGCCTAATCTTGTACAAGTTTTCCAAACTTGTTCAACTTCTGATTTCTTATCTCGGAAACAGGAATGATGAGACCTATTTTGTTCCATTTGAGAGGTTTAAAAGCACGAAGGGATGGTGTACCAGACACATCGTATTGCTGCACATATGATATCTTCCTTTTTTTTTTTTTTTTTTTTGGTGGAACCAGGGATTGAACTGAGGCCCTTGCACTTGCCAGGCAAGCGCTTATTCCACCGAGCCATCTCCCCGGCCCCCTACATCTTCCTCCTTTTCCAGTTCACTATTTTTTAACCACAATGCCACAGTTCTGGGCTCATGGCTCCCCCATATGACCACGTTACATGCTTGCAGTCAAGCATGATTCTACTAGAAATGACCTAGCTGGGGGTCTGCAAGTCACCGGGAATGTGTTCTCACCCAGGCCCCTTCCTTTTTCTTCTCTGCCACAGCTCGTTCTGCACACATTTGTGCCATGATGTTCTGCCACAGGCCCCAAGGGAAGGGGCCAGCTAGCCATGAGCCTAAACCTCCAATGCTGTGAACTGCATCGTCTCGCATGCGTGTTGCAGTGATCTAACACTGACAGCTTTCAAATTTCATGTCTTCAACTTAAAAATTACGCAGCAATCCAACATAGCTCAAAAAAGGCTTTAAGTGATTTTGTTTCTTGGATAGGCAATCCTTAACTTACTTCTAGTTGATTGCTCAAGCTTTTCATTACATGTAGTCTTTTTCATTAAAACACTATAGGAAAGCTTGCTATTCGTTTTATAATTGAAGGTTTTAGTAAGACTGCCCTGGCCAACAATATTTTTATAACTTTATTTTTCTACTTTCTTGTTTTATTGTATTATTTGTGACTGGAATGGAAATTTGTCCTTCTGATTATTACATATTTTGTGAAAGACTCATGCTGACACTACTTCGCAGCAATTAAAAACTCTTAGTAAACACCAAAAACCAGGACATAGAGTTCAATACAATTTCATACTGCATTCTATCTGCTGCCTACAATGCTCGGCATGATTCCTAGGTCACAGAAAGCATCCTTGGATAACTTATTTATCAGCTGCATATAGGGCTAGATTTAGTAAAAAATGGAACTATCCAGATAAAATTTGACGATCCCCTCTTGGCAATCTAATGAGCAAGACAGGAGCAGAGATCTTAATTCTATTTTTTTAGTGTATTTAGTACAGGGTCTACAGAGTCTCACTACATAGATCAGACTCTAGTGATCCTCCTGTTGACAGCCTCCCAAGTGCTGGGATTATACGTGTGTGCCACCACGCCCAGGCTCAGTTGCTATCTCAGTGCGCCCCAGGGGAGGACCAACATAGCATGCAAGGGATCGAACCCTGGCTGCTGCAGCTGCCTAAGCAAGCACTTTAGTCTGCTGAGTTATTTGGCCAGCCCTTCTTAATTCGGTTCTACAGGTGCTGACACTGAGGCCTCAGGAGCTGCACACGGAGCCAGCCTGCACAGAGAAGGGCTCTACTCTGCACCAAGGACTCCCACCCCGGGGGGCCTGCATCACACCCTCTGCCCCAAGGCACAACAGCAACATGTAGTTTTGGATGGAATTTTTAATACACTGACCATGATAGTTTTTGCTGAAAATGGGAATTGTTCCTTGGAAAATATGTTTTGCAGTTCAAATTCACCACATATACATTTTAAAAGAGGCTGGCCAGATAGCTCAGTGGATTAAAGTGCCTGCAAGCAGGTACAGGGGCCAGGGGCTCGATCCCCAAACCTGCAGTGCTGCCCTGCCCATGGGGCATGCTGAGACAGCAATTGAGACTGGGAGTGGTGGCGCGTGCCTGTAACCCCAGCTCTTGGGAGACTGTAGGCAGGTGGATCACTAGGAGTTTGATCTAAGAGTGAGACCTTGGACACCCTGTAGACTCTTCCCTAAAATACAAAAATAAAGAAAGAAAGAAAGAATTTACTTTATTCTTTTCAAAATTCACAAACAAGTTTCTTTTACTTATTGTTACTTAGAAACAAATGGACAAACACAATTAGAATACTTATGTGTAACTCACATTGCTATAAAGCTGAAGAATAGAAATTTTTACTAGATTTTTAAAGTGAAAGTATAAATTCATAGGCATATTCACATGTAATGAAAGATACAATTTATTACTACACTATTACCTAATGTCATTGAAATTAGAACATTTTTATAAAAATAAGTGATTTTATGGCAGAATTTCAATGTAGTTGTCACATTTCTTCTTCAAGTTGTCATTTTCCCTGCCACATTGATTGTTTGTCATTCCAAATAAGCTGTCAAGTCAAAAAGATTCATTTCCTTCTCACAGCACTATTCTGTGGGTATTGCAGAATAAGGGCTTTGAGAGGCGCCCTTCGCGTGGAGGGAGATAACACCAGCATCTTGCCTCTGTTCAGTCAGTAGAACCTTAAACTTGCTTATCTAGGTAGTAACATTTCTCCAGCTTTATCTAGCTGTCTGTACATTATTTTTTGGTACCTTCTTTCATCTGGTTAGTTATCATTTTTTATGATATTAGGCTGAATACATTTATGTAAATTATGTAGAACTTCCCTTTAAATGGTAAAGGAAGGAAATAAATATACAGAGTATTTCCACCTGGCTGGTGTTAGGCCAAGTGACAGGCCAAGTAGGGTGGGACATGACCAGAGCACCGCGCGAAGCATCAGAACGGGGACCTTGCTCAGCAGTATCAAGCTGTAGTGGCCTCTACACCGATTCTCTACAACGGGCTACCTTAGCTGGAAGAACATCCTGAGCATGGCAGGTCACTGACGCGCAGCATCCATTTCAATTGCTTTCCTGCATGTTCATGGACACGCATTGCCCGTGTCCAGTGATGGGGAGCTTGTAGTGGCTCAGGACCAAACTGCAACCCCAAACTTACTTATTTATCGCAAAGTGCCAACACTGCAATTAAACCTGACCATGAGGTTTTAGTTTGAAAAAGACAATTGATATATCACCATCTTTTGTCTTAAAACATGTGTGCCATAGGTTCACCACCAGATATGGCCTACAGGTAGTACCGATATCCTGGGGGAAGACTTTCAGTTAGGTTTTTGTTTTTGTTTTTGCGGAACCAGGGATTGAACTCAGGTCCTTTCGCTTGCCAGGCAAGTGCTTATTCCACTGAGCTATCTCCCCGGCCCTCCAGTTAGTTTTATGAGAAGACTTTCTACAGTAAAATCCATACATAGCATTCCCAAGTATAAAATGATCAATCCAGAGCTGTGTGTGATGGGTCCTCACTTTTAATGCCAGGACTCGGGAATGCTGCTAAGAAGTATCGAAAATTCTAGCCCAGCCTGAGCAGCTTGATAACCTGGCAAGACTCTTGTCTCAAAGTAAAAAAAAAAAAAAAAATTGGAGCTATAGCTCAGTGTGGAGACCCTGGGTTCAATCTTGAGTACTGAAAAAAAAAATCTGATAATAAATTTACTTCATGAATGAAGGTTCTTAGTAATTCTAAAGTGAATAGTCTTTGTAATACCAATGGCAACATCCAAATTATCTTGCGTTTTATTTCCATTAGAAAGTATACAGCTCAGCAGCCCAGTGCCCACCCCAGCAAATACAAGATCCTGAGTTCAATTCCCAGTATTAAAAAAAGGGGCGGGGAATGGCTCAATAGAATATGCGCTTGCCTGGCAAGCGCAAAAAAGAAAATATATAAGAGTTTGTATCCATTGAAATTCCCAAATAAAATAGTAAGAGTGTTCAACAAGCCATCTTATACCCGGAAGCCTCCTGCATTAGCGCAGTCCAAATAACCACTAGCCAAACTACTAAAATAATCTAGACTACAGCAAAATGTGTAAGTGCTGACGTTCTCAAACTGTATGGGGGTCTCAAACTGTATGGGGGTCATCTGCAAAAAATGTACAGATTCCCTGAGCTGCACAACTGAGGTTTGTACACTGCACAATGGAAGTGCTGTACTTCAATAACAAAACAATAACCCAAAAGTGTGGTAAATAACTTCTGATTTCAAAGTTAACAACTTCTAACAACGCTGTATACTATTAATCCTTATTACAAACAGTGGAAACTTAGGGAAACAATGATTACACACTACTGTCATTGCTCACACTCACACTTTGTCACACATGTGACCGCCCGGCCTTGCGGAGGGCACACATGCGCTTTCCTCTGCCTGACATGTAATTGAGGCTGGCACATGTGCGCTCCTGTCAGGGCCTCAACCGTGTGTGGTGATGCGAGCAGACATCTGCACATCTGGGTTTGGGAAGAGCGAGTACAAGGTGACCGGCTTTCTAGCCAATGGCCTGCCATAAAGAGTGGTAACAGGAAGCAGCGGACACGCACATGTACTGAGGACTGACTACATCACAGGCACTGTGCTGAATTCTTACACTCACCACCTCAGGAATGACCTTTTCGGGACTGTTCAGCACATGAGCCAAGAGGGCATATGTGATCTGCCCCCAAATAAGGTGATTTGGAAGTGCAAACGAACACATATACCAAACCAGTGTAGTACCCTCTAAGCTACCTAGGCTTGTCTTGAACTCGTGGCCTCAAGCAGTTCTCCTGCCTCAACCTCCTGAAGGGCTGGGAATAAAGGAGCACACCATAGTTATAGGCATCTTTAGAAACCTAAAGCACTTTAGAAAGCTTTTTTTTTT
>NDGN011443808.1:0-37543 GCA_002564285.1 Tympanoctomys barrerae
GGCCCTAAGGCGCGCAGGGAGGAGGGGCGCGGGGGCCCTAAGGCGCGCAGGGAGGAGGGGCGCTGGGGCCCTAAGGCGCGCAGGGAGGAGGGGCACGGGGGTCCTAAGGCGGGCAGGGAGGAGAGGTGCGGGGGCCCTAAGGCGGGCAGGGAGGAGGGGTGCGGGGGCCCTAAGGCGCGCAGGGAGGAGGGGCGCGGGGGCCCTAAGGAGCGCAGGGAGGAGGGAATAGGGCATTAAGGTGGGCAGGGAGGAGGGGCATGGGGGCCCTAAGGCTGGCAGCGAGGAGGGGCAGCTAAGAGAGGAGCAGGGACCTGGAAGGTGGGCAGGGAGGAACAGCCAGTTCCGTGCACAGATCTGTGCCATAGAAATGGGCAGACTTGGTAAGATTTTCATAATTGGAGTTAAATATTGAAAGATAGTTTTCTGCTGCCTTCAGTTAGCCTATAGTTTTTACTCTTTAAAAGTAAACATGCCTGCACTGAAGTCTTTTGGAAACTGCTGTCCAAGTCCAGCAGCCTTCCAGTGTAGCCTTTCTTATTGGTCATGCCGTCAGCATCGTTGGCTCAGAAGGCAGGGCTGATAGGAACACAGGGCACTTGCTTTTTTTCCCTAGCACCTGTGCAGCCTCCAGGGGCCTTATTTTAGAGATCTTAATGGGAACAGGACTCATACCTGAGCTTTGGTTCTGAAATCTGATTGCAGAGCGTGAGGCACATTCAGTTCAGGGCTGTACCCGCCACGTCCCCGAGCACAGCTGGCTTCCAGAGCAGGCTTGGGCTCGTTCCCGAGGCCCCGGTGAGGACAGGTGAGGCGTGCGTTCAGCAGGCACCGGGCCTGTGGCACTCGCTTAGGGGAGGTGGTGCTGCCGACGGCTGCCCTGGCTCCTAAGATACAGAGTGCCTTCTGGTGAGCATTTCGCCACTGGCTCTTGGAGCCTAATTAAGGTTTCGAAGTGGCCCCAGGTAGGTGACTCAGGTCATTACTGAAGTGTGAAGAGCGTGGGAATGGCATCGTGCCTCTTTTTGAGACAGGGTCTCACTGTGCATTTCGGCCAGGCCTTGAGGTCACTTTGTAGCCCACGCTGGTCAGTGACGCACAGCGGTCTTCCCCCCTCAAGCTCTGGAGTGCTGGTTACAGGTGTGCGCCGCCACGCGCAGCCGCGCCTCTTTTAGCTGGCATGTTAGCTCTTCAGGCCTTACTGTCCCGGTAATAGCACTGTCGGGAGTGTGCAGGGACTGCAGAGCGCGGGCCCTGAAGCACAAGCGTGAGTTCACGCTCAGGCTGTCGTCTAGCGTTGCTGCCTCCCTGAGGCCTCACACACCAGCAGGGTCTGTGTCTCTGCCTGTGGGGGACAGCGCGCTGACCTCGAGGCTGCCAGGAGCCACACCACGGTCCCGGCCACTCGCCGTCATAGGACTAGGGTAGACGCCAGCCCTTCTGTCCTTGGAGATACAAACGAAGCATAAAGGAGTGGAATGCCAGTGCTTGCTCAAAACTACCTTATAATTTCTTGGAATACTTTCACTTAAATGTATCAATGCAAGTACTATTCTTGTAATACCAGGGATTGAACTCAGGACCTTGCACTTGCCAGGCAGGCACTTACGGCACTGAGCCATCTCCCTAGCCCTGTAAGTGCTACTTTTTTTTTTCTCTGTGGCGAACTCTAGGAAACACTACGCTAAGTGCTGTGTATGTGTCTAAGATATGAACATGTGTGGGGGAGCCTTGGAGGGCCTCCCTGCAAGGGCGCTTGTCCTGGGAACTCACTGTGCTCCTTGTGGGATCTTGTTATTTATTTCTATTAAATGTTAGAAAAAAGTATGGGTGTTCAGCCTGGGAAATTTAAAGGGCCGTATTAGTTTGTATAATTTTATACGTTTATTTACTTATCAGGCTCATTTATAAGAACCTATTCCTATGTTCAGAGTTCAAATCATAAAGGTTGAAAATTTAATTTTTTTAATTTAAATTTTTTTGAGAGAGTCTTGCTGTGTAGTTCAGGCTATCCTTGAGCTCACGGTATACCCCAGGTTGGCTCTGAATTTTCGGTGATCTTCCTGCCTCAGCATCCCAGGTGCTGGAATTGCAGGTGTACACCAGCATGTCTAGCTAAAAATTCTCTAAGAATACATACTTGATATTCTTGAAATATGAACAGGTCAGGCTTATGCTTGAGAGTTGGAAAACTATAATAAAAATAGGAACATAAAATAAGTCATAGAATAGTTACAAAAAGAGAATCAGAAAGTACCTGTAGTAACAAGTACTCAACCATCTACCGTATGTAAGAACAAATAATTTGCCTTGTAAACATTTTGATGCACTGTTGAATTTTAAAATTTAATAGAAGTTTTGGACACTGTACTTGCTTGAGGTCAGCACTGTTCCGGGATGGGCGAGGGTGAAAGCCAGCACAGTGCGTAGAGCCGCACCTCGGCCGGCCTCTTTGCAGCCTCAGGCGCAGGCGTGCATCCAGGCGGGCGCAGCTTCCTGCACTTCATGTGCTTCTAGCTGGTGAGTTACTGCTGAGAGACTCCCTGCACTGAAGGAGCTACTGTGGAGTGGTAGGAAGAGGGTCTTCTGTCCAGACGCTCATTCCTCTGTTGTCCCTTTCTTGTCAGCTCTTACCTTGTTTTTTAAAGATGATAGCTGAAATTAATTTGGGGGAAAATTTTTTCTAAACATAGCTCATCAAGGTTGTGCTTGCTTATTTCTGACATTACCGAAATACTGCTTCTAAGCTGTTTATTTTTCAATTTGAAAAATTTAATTTGGTTTTTAAATTCTCAAGCTTTACTTTGTCATATAAACTCTAAATATAGAAATAGGTTCTTATAAATGACCCTGAGTCCTTCTGTCTCAATTTAGTTGCTTTAAGCATCTCCTAAAATGGAAAGAAGCTGAAGAACATTTCCAGAACCTTGACTTCGCCTCTCTCTCGCCTTGCAGATGTCCGCGGCAGCACTCGACGCGAGTCACCCGTCTTCCGCAGGTGCCCGGCTGTGAGCAGCCCCGCTCGCCTAGGCTGCGCACTTTGCCCTCCGTCGGAGCAGCATGGCAGGCTTCAAGCGGGGCTACGACGGGAAGATCGCGGGCTTGTACGACCTGGATAAGACCTTGGGCCGGGGTCACTTTGCTGTGGTGAAGCTAGCCAGGCACGTCTTCACGGGGGAGAAGGTGGCCGTGAAAGTGATTGACAAGACAAAACTGGACACTCTTGCCACCGGACACCTGTTCCAGGAGGTGAGGTGCATGAAGCTAGTGCAGCACCCTAACATCGTGCGCCTGTATGAGGTGATTGACACCCAGACCAAACTCTATCTCATTCTAGAGCTTGGAGATGGAGGAGATATGTTTGATTACATCATGAAACACGAGGAGGGTCTCAATGAAGACTTGGCCAAGAAGTACTTTGCTCAGATAGTTCACGCTATATCTTACTGCCATAAACTCCATGTGGTCCACAGAGACCTAAAACCAGAGAACGTGGTGTTCTTTGAGAAACAAGGTCTTGTAAAGTTGACAGACTTTGGCTTCAGCAACAAGTTTCAGCCAGGGAAGAAGCTCACGACAAGCTGCGGATCTCTTGCGTATTCTGCCCCAGAAATTCTGCTTGGTGACGAGTATGATGCTCCTGCCGTAGGTAGGTGGGGACCTGTGTCCATCTTTGCCTTCCTCACTCCCTCAGCTGGCTGAGTCCATGGTGTGTCGCTTTGGTGGTTTACCTAGAGCATTCCCCTTAGCTGCGCCTGACCTGACCCGTTGTGTGTTGAACGCCGAACAGCCCAAAGGCTGGCGGTTTATTCCAGCCTTTTGATGGCCAATGCCCAGTGTATTTGCTAGCATAAGGGAAAACTGGAATTTTTTTCCTTAAGCTCTGAGTTCTGTCCCTCTCTTAGATTTGTTTTCACCACTAGTCGTAGCCATCCTTGTCATGTGAATATTTTAGACCCTGAGTTTTCAGGAGCCTCATTGGAGGGTTGTGAGTATTCCAACACATTGCCATGAATTTAGGTATTGGACTCCTGTGCTGAGACGCGTGACTTGGGCAGTCCTGACAGCTCTGTGCTTCATGTCTTCATCTGTACGATGGGATGCGGCAGATATAGGCCTGGCGTTCCCATTGGGCCTTGTTTTTTTCACAGTGACCGTGCAGCAGTGGTCACTGCCATCTCAGTTTGGGATGGAGCGCGGCATGCAGAAGCCTGCAGTGTACTGGGTCCCGGGACGGCAGCCCCGGTGTGCTGCTGTTTGCTGCCTGCCTTTGGGCTCTCACACTTGCAGGGGGCTCCGGTGGGAAGTGTCCAGGGCTCCTCAGGTCTGGCTGTCCCTGCCCTTGGTGGCACATCTGCTCCGAAGGTCGCATGGTTAAGTTATTTTTAGTTTGTTGGGATCTGTTAATCCAAAGATGCTTTTTAGTGTTTTAATTTAATAATAGAAAAGTTCGTCGTGGAGTTGCAGATGAGCGACATCAAACTGCCTGCTTTCCCATTTGCATTCTGATTATTTGAAATGCAGCTTAGAGAAGGCTCATGACAGGTGTGCACGGCCTGACTGTCACAGTGGACTCTCGTGCTGTGGAAAGGACAGCGTTAGTGAGTGGCTTCTGCCTCCTGCAGATGTCCGGGCCTCACCGGGGCCTTTCATTAGGATGGTTGAGCCAGAGATGTTGGATTAGCGGAGCCGCTCTAATCAGAAAATGAAGCCGGGCGTTCACAGAAGAAACACATGTCTGAGTGTGAAGACCTCCAGGCTCGTTACAGGGAAAAGCAAATTGAAACCGCAGTCAGACAGTTGCATACTTGGCATATGGCGGAAGACTGAAGGCAGGCAACGCTGAGCACTACATGCAGCGCATTGGGCACTGGTGTAATTTGGACAACAGAGATACCCAGAGGTGGTGGTGCGCCCCTGTAATCCCAGCACTCGGGTGGCTGAGGCAGAAGGATCCCTGCAAGTTCTAGGCCAGCCCGGGCTACGTAGTGAGACCTGGTCTCAGGGCCCCCAGAGGAAAAACGTCCAGGCTGCTGGCCCGGCAGCTCTCCTACGTATGCATCAAACTCACGCATTCAGGAGAGTTTTCAAAGAATGTTTTTAACATCCCTGTGCCTGGGTTAGGAGCTAAGCTGTCCCGTGTGAGAGGTCAGCGTGCACCACGCCGTGCTGGGCGTTGCTCAGTGGCGCGTGTGCCGTGAACCAGAGAGAGCACCAGGGGAGGGCAGGCCACTGCTGTGGGCTGGGCCGGCGCTCCTGATGCAGCTGGCGTTCTGACTCGGGTGGTGGCTGCACGTGTTGGTTGTAATTTTTTCTTGGATGTTGAATATTGCATAATAAAGTGTTAAAAAAATCACAAAAACGAATGCAAGCCTGTTTGGGAGAATGTTCCAAAAGAAAATTTGTTGGGAGCATCTCATAATTTCTTTGTGAAAAAAGTTGGATGGGATTCATAGCTACTTTTTTCAGTTTTGCAATTTTTATTTCAATTCATTTTGTGTAGTGTGATTAAAGTAAATATAAAAACAAGTGAGCAGTTAATCTTTCTGTTAATATACTCTTGTTTTTTGTGCCGAAATCAATGGATGATTTCCCACAAAGTTTTAGCAAAGTCAAGTGTGGCCAAAAATTCAAATCTGCTATTAAATTGACATATGATGCTAAATAAAAAGACTTTGGTTTTTAATTTATTTTTATTTTAAAAGACTGAAGTCTTTTATTTATGGTTTATGAATAAGGTTTTTTGGTGTACTTGTCCTTTAGCATTGAGATTTAGCTTAGGAATCATCTTTATTACTGTTTTTGTAGAATCAAACTTGATTTCACTTAATGGCATTTTTTGTTTTTAGGATTACTGGTTTTTTTTGTTTCATCCATATTCTTTTTAGAATCTGGTTTCCTTCCCCTCCCCTTTTCTTACTTCCGTGCTGTCTTGGCCTCTGGCAGCTGCATGTAGTGCCCGGGCCGCCCCTGCCAGGCTCCTACAGCACAGACTGCTCGGTTTCTTGTTAAATCCTGGTCAGTTAGCAAGACTCCTCTTACTTGCTATTAAGATGAGGTAGGTCTGTCTTTTCTTTTTAGTTCTGATTTTTAGTATCTTAATTCTAGTATGTTGAAGTCAGTAAATATGGCAGTTGATTTCTGCTTTGGGAAACATTTTTGTGTTTGTTTTAATACGTTATACTTTTTACCATGGTGACTGTTCCCATAAAGTTTTTCGTGCATGTAGTTTTATACATAATTGATATTATTCATTATGTAATTTGTTTCTCATACTTTGTGTGTCACTCTGACCTGTCTGTGTTATATTCAACTTTTACTGTATTTTCAAGCCAAACCTTACATTTATCTTGAATGACTTATACTCTTTATCAACGTGAAATTACTTATTTGATCCTTAACTGTCCTTCAGCTCTATTTTTTTGTCGTTCTTGTAAGCTTGTCTTTTTTCACTGAGCGACAGTCGCGCCGTGGGTAGGACGCCCTGGCGCGGTGCCGCCGGTGGAGCTCCGCTCCTCGAGGGTGGAGCCTGCTTCGCTAACTGCCTTCTCCTAGGTGCACCTGAGGCATTCATATTTGTCATTACCAGACATAGAAATACTTGTTACTTATCATAAGTTATTATAATAGCAATAGTTATAATATATGAAAATTTGTTAAAATTCATTACTGGGATATTTGTTTCCGTTAGCACATTATGTATCTTATATTTCGTTAACTGTGCCAGTCTTTCTCCCTCTCAGTTTGCGGTGTGCAGTCTGTTTTTCTCTGTGTGGGTCTCACCCTAATGTCCACAGTCAGCCAATATCCGTGTTATTTCTACCCTGAAGGGTGAGGATAAAAATCAGAATTTACTTTTAATAAATTTTGATTTGCTTTTATTTACATTACAGTATACTTTAATTTTATAATGTCCTTGGTTTCCATATCCTCCACTTGGATTGTTTTTATTTTTCTTCATTTTGTTTATATCTTTGTGAAAGAATTTGTGAAAAATTCTCCAAATTCTTGCGACCTAAAAGCGTTCTCACCTTTGCACGGTGATCTGAGCAGAGACCAACTCAGGGCTGTGCTCCTGGCTGCTTTTCTGCTGTCTTTCTTGCTCCCAGAGCTGCAAGGACCCCACTGGGTCCTTGCCCCAGAAGTGGCATCTGCTGCAGCTCTCTGCGCGGCCCCAGCTCTCTGCGCGGCCCCAGCTCTCTGCGCGGCCCCAGCTCTGCGTGGCCCCAGCTCTGCGCGGCCCCAGCTCTGCGCGGCCCCAGCTCTCTGCGCGGCCCCAGCTCTGTGCATGCTGCTTACTCTTGCGTGCGGGCCCTTAATGCTTGTCTGTGAGTGTCCCTCGTGTCTGATGCCCTCCCAGGCCTCCTCCCAGGCACGTGGGCTGTTAGCGCTTCGTCTGTGCTTGGCGACTCCTGGTGACTGCTGCACGCAGGCAGCGCTGCAGGGTGCTCCCAGGGAGTGCAGGCCCAGCTGCGTGGCCCCGAGGGAGGGCCTGCCTCTGCTGGCCCCACTGGGTCCTTGCCCCAGCAGAGGGGAGAGGCGGGAACAGAGGCCTTGCTCATCCTCCGGGCTGGGCGGGCCCAGCGTCGCCTCCTGAGTGAGCGCCTGGGAAGGGCTGCAGCCTCCAGGAGCCAGATCCTGCTGGGCGCTGTGCACCAGGCGCCCCAGGCGGCCGTGAGGGCTCCAGGGGGCCTGGCGTAAGCTGCCCTCATGGGGTTGGAGGTACACGGAAGACCTGTGCAAAAAATCCCAGCATCTGTCATTGGGCTTGAGCTCCTGGGGCAGTGGCAGTCTGCATTGAGAAGGGTCTGGCTGGGCTCTGCAGAGCGGGGTTGCCTCAGCCAGAGTGGCCCAGAGAGTTTCTGCCTAAAGAGCTCTTGAAAGCAGCACTTAGGAAACTGCGCTCGTTCGAGACCGTGAGCTGTGACGTAAAGATGTATTAAATTCTAAAATGGCAAAACTTTCTTAGATAACAGATTTAAGTTTTCAGTAGTTATATTGAAACATGGTGTATAATTGCTTCTACTTCTCTAAAATTTTATTAAGTTAAAATGAATTGTTTGTTATTGAGAGCAGTAGTGTCCCACTTGTGATTTGGCGTCTTCCTAGAGTGGTACAGCTCTGGACCTGGAAACCCCTGGCCTGCAGACAGACTGGCGTCAGGGCGCCGTCCCCAGCCCTGCGGTACCAGGATTGCCAGTTGGGAAGCGACATAGCTGAAGTCTGGCATACGTAAAGCAGGGCTCTGTATTAGTACAGTGCAAGGATTGGAGGTCGTTGGCTCGTGTGTGGCCTTACTGAAAACGCAGAGCCTGTGGGTTGCCTGCGCTACCGTCACGCTGCGGCTCAGCCCTGAGCGCGCCTGCAGCGTGCGGACGCTCCAGCTCTTGGCCTCCTGAAGCCATACTTTGCCCCTCATTGCACTGTTACTCTTCACCAGCCCCTGGGAAGCCTTTGCCACTCTTGGAAAGCTGGGGACAGATGAGCACCTTCCTCCTCATAAACGGCGGCAGCACAGCTCTGCGTGAGGGTGTTCTCCAAGGGCCGCAGACAGACGAGGACCACACGGCCCGCTCTGTCCACTAGCCGAGTAGGAAGAACACGGGGGGTGGGGAGGCGGTGTAACTGTCCCTGGTTGAAGTTGACATGGTTCTCTACATGGAAAATGGCAAGAAATCCACAAATTCCTAGAACTAATGAATGTAGCAAGATCACAGGATGTAAAAACTATCAGAAAATTAATTGCATCTCTACAATACTAACAATGAGCAACATGTGGAGACCAGAATCTTACATAGTATTATTTACAGTCATATCAAAGAAAATTAAGTACCTAAGCATGCATCTATTAAAATACATCTAACAGAAAATTATGCCAAAAATTACAAAATGGTAAATGAAGAGCACAGCACAGCATGTTCCCAGCCATGCCTTGGTCTCCGAGCTTGCAGAAATCGAGGTCCCGGAGCTGCCTCCCTGCTGCCTCAGCCCTCACCGTGACCCTGCTCCCCGCTCTGCAGGCCTCTGCCCTGGCCGAGGCCTGGCCCTGGGTGCATGGCGCTCCTGGGGTCAGCCTCGCTCTGCCCCTTGCAGCCCCTAACTCCACTGCCCACAGGGGCTGGACTGCTGGTGTCTTTCCAGGTAGGAGGAAGGGGGTCCGAGGTACTCTCTAGACCTCTTCCTGGAAATTTGTTCTCAGGAGCATCTCTGAAATGCCAGCTGTCGTGGGAAACTGGCAGAAGGGTAGGCCCCGACCTTTGCCTCTGTGTTTTCACATGTTGTTTGCAGTTGCGTTTAACTTTCAGAGTGCTCTGTTATTTATATTTAGACAGCAGTTTACTTCTAAAGTAGGGATTTTTCTCCCTTTTAAAAAGTGCTGGATTAAAAACTGTGCTGGTGTTTATTTGATCATGCGCTTGGTCTCCTGGAACTTCAGAGTTGCTCTGCAAACCCCAGAGGACAGGAGCAACTTGAGTGTGAAGTGCACGTAGGAACTGAGGCTACTTTCATGCTCTTTAGCTTGTTGCTTGGAAAGCATTTAAAAATACTAGATCTGTTTAATTGTTCTTTAAAGCTTTTCTGAGAATGTAAGAATGTAAGGCTTTTGGAGAAGAGAACAATAAAATTAACCATTTGAATAAACTGTAGCTCGGCGTCTGGCTCAGGCTGCATGCGGCCGACAGACTGCGCCCATCTTGTAGGGAGCCAACGCGCGCGGGGTGCTGGTCACTGTGGGGTCTGTGCCCACGCGATAGGCCTGGCAGGAGGGTGGCTGGGCCTGGGTGGCTCTGTCTTGAGACCGTGTGCGCGCGCGCGCACTTGCCTGCGCACGGCCTTGTGGCTGCTGGAGCGCACCTGCCCATGATGTTTGTTACCTTGGTGAAGGTATTTCAGATACGGTTACAAAAGCATGACCCATAAAAGAAGAGCTTGATGCATTGTATTTTTTATTTATTTATATTTATTTATTTTTTATTTTTGCAGAACCAGGAATTAAACTCGGGCCCTTGCGCTTGCCAGGGAAGCGTTTATTCCACTGAGCTATCTACCCGGCCCCGTGCATTGTATTCTATAAAAATTAACTCCTACTGTTTGAAATACTGTTAAGACACAGACGGTCAGGAAATACTTGGAAGTCAAGCATCCCAGAAAGAAGTTGTTACAGAAAGTTTCAAAAAGTCTCCAAACTCAGTAATAAAGAGCAACCGAGGTTACAAATTGGCAAAAAGATTTTTACAAGTAATTTAGCAAAGACAAAATGGCAAATAAACACCGTTAGTCATACAGGAAGTGCTGGCGCCCATTAACCGCTGACTTCTCACATTGGGGAGGTTCTCAGTAGTGGCCCAGGCCGTGGGTGGGAGTGGAGGGTCCCAGGTTCTGGAAAGGTCACTATGCACAGGGCCCTTGCGGCTTTCTTCATAGCTGCTGCAAGCTGAAGTAGGCTGGGACCGCCCCTGCTGTAGAACGCTGCTCAGCAGCACGCAGCGACACAGAGCCTCCTGGTTGTTCATGGAGAAACAGGCTGTGCACTGTGGAGCTCTTTTTCCCTGCGAATCTCCGGGTCAGGGCTGTGCTCAGGATAGATGCTGAGAGAGGCAGGCACACATTGTCCAGGGTGACGCAGCTGCTGTGTGCCTTTATTGTGGCGGTTCATGTGACCGTGTTTGCCAACATTTGTGCATATTCACTAAAAAAAGGTGCATTTCAGTGTATGTAAATTGTACTTTAAAGAATTTGGGGGAGAGTGATCAGGGCAGAATGGACTAAAACCAGTCTCTGCTATCCGGTGGACTAATGCGAAGGGTCATCGTGGAGGGGGGGTGGGGCCTTCTGCCTTGTGCAAGGACAGAATCTGCTGGCCTTAAACAGAATCTGCTGGCCTTAAACAGAATCTGCTGGCCTTAAACGTGCTGCCCAGTCATAAGCTGAAGAAGTCCGCGGCAACTGGCAAGGCAGGGAGGGGGCAGTTGTATTTGAAAAGCCTCCTTCAGGCTTTAGAATGCAGGAGAGATCTGGACATTGTGACCTTACGTGGAATCTGGAAGCTTGTGTGTTTGTTAAAATTCCCAGAAAGATATACTCTCATTTTTAATACAAGAAAATAAAAATAAAATGTACACATTAGAAACAGGTATACAGATGTATACGTTTTAACCATGTGCTAAGGAGACATGCTTGAAGAACTGATCAAAACAAACATTTCTAGAACTAGTATCTGGGAATTGGAATCTTCACTATGTTAAATTTATTGCTTTATCTGCAAATGAAGACGTTAACAAGTCTTCTGATGGGAGTGTTCTAAGGAGACCATGTGGTGGGCAGTCTCTGAGGCCTCGCCTCGCTTCACTTGGTTTGCCGGCACCCAGGAAGCTTCAGGTCTGAGCCTTTGCAGGAGAACCTGCTTCACTCTTAGCTAAGTGTTGCCACATGCAAGTGATTTCCAGTAACTGGTTTTAACGGCTTGTGCGCTTGTCTTATGACTCGGTGTTTGAAAGTCAGCGTAGGAAAGTGGCGCAGCGCTTCACCGGTGTAAAGCCTCGAGATTCTGCGGACCTCAGCTCGCCAAGTGCGGGCCACAGCCTCCGGCTGTACTCAGCTGGACGAGTGGAACTGCACTCAGTCTGTACTGAGTTGAGCGTTTCTGTCGTCTAGTTCAAAGTTAGACTCGCAGTTGGGTTGCCTGTGTCCTGGTCCGGACGCTGCTTGTCACTAAGTTGGGAGTCACGTGTGCCCGCAGGAACACTCTGCAGGGTCCTCCCTCTGAGCGTTGCCCACTTTGAACATGTGCTCAGGACTGTTTCCACATGGCAGGAGAGAGAACAGAGATGCAGGGAGGCTGGGACTTGGCCAGGGTCACACAGTGCTATGCCCTCGGAGGGGTGAGCCCAGGTCACGTGCCTGCGGGGTGCCGTAGCCTGGCTCCTTCCCCCATCCCACGCTCCCAGTTTGTAAAGCTCCCCCCCCCCCCCGGCTGGTACAGGACCCCCGTGTGTGAATTCATGTGAGGAGTCTCTGTGCCTTGGCCGTGTGCAAGGCCCTCAGAGCAACACAGCTTGTCCTTGCTCATGCCCCGCAGTCCACTTCTGTTGCCTTGCCCTCCTAGCTTTCTGGGTGGAATGACCAGCGTAAGCACAACCTGCTCCCCACCCTAAAACCTTTGGGGCCCACCACCCCACAGCGTCTGCAGCGCATTCGTCACACTGCGCTTGTACGGGCACCAGCCGGCGGCAGAGGATGCAGTACTCTGTCTGCAGGCCCGCGTGTGGCCAGGGATGGAGACGTGCCGCAGTCACGGCCCAAGGTGAGAACACAGAGCTCCTTTCTGACCACCTCTTCTGTGGAGGGCAGGGCGTTGGGGGCCACAGGGAAGGCCGAGACCCTGGGGGAGCCTTGAGGGTGTCAAGCCCTGGTGGAACTGCTAGCCCCTCCTTGATGAGGAGGCCAGGGCCTGCAGCATGGGCCTGCGCTGTCTCCTTGGTGCTCCTGGGTGTGTGGACAGGTCAGTGACCCCGCCCGCGATCTGGGCCTAAGGTGATAAGCTGGCACAGGCAGCATTGGCTTTTGGAATCACCAGGGCCCGGGGATGTAGCTCAGCAGCGCTGCACCCGCCTGGCAAGCGAAGGCCCTGAGTTTGATTCCAGGACCCCCCCCCAAAAAAAAAAAAAAAAACTGCTTATGCTTGAAGCCACCAAGGGGCATTGGATGAAGTGTGTGGGAAAGAAGTGTTACGGACATGAGGTGCTCAATCATTCTTACTGCCTGAGTGGTTGAAGGAACAGGAAAACCCTGCTTCAGATGGACTTGCAGTGGGACGAGGGTGGCAGAAACACCCTGAAGCCTGACTGAGAGACTTGCCCAACTCTGAAGGGGAGCACTTCATGCCTGTCTGCTTCACTCAGGGGTCAGCGCTCTCCTCTGCAGCCTTCTCTCATCCTGTCCTCCGGTGACCTGCAGATCTTTTGTAGTCAGAACCTGGGTGACTCGGACCCGCGACTGTCGTTGCCACGTAAGGAGGAACTGGGCTGGTAGGCAGCAGTGACACAGGTTCTCGGCACCCAGAAGCCTCTTGAGGCCCTGGCCTCAGCTGCAGGCTTGGCGACTGCCCTGGAGAAGCTGCACTGCACTGCGGAAGCCTGACCTTCTCCTTGCCACTGAGCCTGTGTCACTGGCTGACACCACAGCAGGGACCGAAGGTGACTGCAGTCTCGGCACTGGGCAGGCCATGTGAAAGGTGCCCTGTGTCAGCGGTGGGAGCTAGAGCTTCTAACTGTCGCTGCCTCTGTGGCTCATGGCGCTGGCAGAGGCAGGCAGAGGCAGGCGCCTTCTGCCTGAACCTTCTGATCTGCTTCAGCGCTTTCCTGTTCCTGTTCTCGCCCTGGCTGTGTCGGTAATTCACTTTAAAAATGCTGCTATGCCAGGTGTGGTGGCGCACACCTGTCACCCCAGCACGCAGGAGGCTGAGCAGCAGGATCACCATGAGTTAGAGGCTACCCTGGCTACAGAGTGAGCGCAAAGCCAGCCTGAGCTGGCCCTTCCTTGAGACCGTGCCTCAAACAGAAACACCAAAAACACTGCCTTCGAGCAAGCCTCCCAGTAGTCATGCCCCCTCATTTGTCTTCTGGGCTCGTCAGGGGATCCATTTCCCTTTCTTTGCAGTTTGGTCTTTTTATCGTGCACTCTGCCCCCGTCCGGCTGATGGGGCGCTGCTGCGGGGCGCTTGTTCCCAGGGGCCCTGTGGGGACTGGGTACCCATCCCTGGCTTGTTGGAGCTACCTCAGCTCCACTGTGCCCTGTCTGAAATCCAGGGTCTCAGATCTGAGCACTAACGCTGCATTTGCCCAGTGAGTGATGTTACCTGTGCTTAGACAAGTCTGTGAACATGTTTTAGCAGTGCAGAGAAGTCGGTCAGCCTTGTGCCCTGGCTCCAGTTTCACCTGGTCCCTGGCAGGCCTAGTGTCTCAGCTGGAGGCTGTGCCTCCCTTGGGAGTTTGTTGATTTAGAAAAAGGCACTTTAAGGTAACCCCTAAGTGGGTTTTTGTTGAGATAAACCCTCAGCCCCGCCCGTGCGGGCAACAGGTCATCCTCCCCGTGGTGTGCCACTGGCTGAGTGCTGGGACATCGCTCAGGCCTCGCGCCACTTCATCTTCACTCTGCTTCTCCCCCACGTGGCACTGTGCTCCGTGAACTCAGCTCTGCCTGTCCGCTGGGGGTGGGGAGTCCTGCACGGCTCACCCCGCGTGGCCACTGTGCCCAGGGCAGCGGCGGCCTCCGTGGAACGTTTCCACTGCGCTGGACTCGCAGCTGGGACCTCTCTTGACTCTCAAGTGCACCGCGGCTTCATGGGAAGTGGATGGCTACAGCGCTCCGCTAACCCGGCATGTTCACCCTGAGGTTGGCCAAGGCCGCCCCACTCCCGTGTCCGGTAGTGATCCATTTTCAACTCATGTGGCCCCAGATCATCACCAGCCTGAAAAGTAGTGTCATCCCTTGCGGTGCTTCCCGCCCACACCCCAGGATGGCTTCGTCCCCCAGACACAGAAGCTGTGGGTCCCCTGTGCGTGTCACATCGCCGCCAGACAACCTGAGAGCCCTGCTCAGTGTTGCCGCTGTACCCAGAGCATCAGGCTGTACTGCTCGGGGAAGAGGTGCCAGCCCAGGGCGCGCGTGCTGCAGCAGGCTGTGGCGTCGAAAGCTCCAAAAGGTTTGCCGTCGCTGGCTCAGGGTATGATAACCAAAAGCGCACGCTCAGGACGGAGGCAGGACTGTTCGGTGTTTTCCTGGCCCTCGCTAAGACCTTGCTCGCTGTTACACTGCCGAGCGTTTCTGGTTCAAAGCTTCATTTTATGTCCTCCAGTTCAGCAGGCTGCTTAGCATGGAGTCGTCTTCAGAGCTTCTGAGCTGGCCCCGCTGCAGGGTGCCCTTCGCGCTGTCCCCGTGCGTTGCGCTCCTGTCCGTGTCATGTCCTGCATGCACGCTCTGCCCGGAGCCAGCAGTTCTGAGGAGGGTTAAGTGCACGGGAATGGACTTCTTGTCACATTAATGTTTAACAGAAGAGGAAAGTTTTCTTTAACCACCTGAGGATTAGGGGCAACGGCTAGCTATTTGTTACTTATATTTTTAGAGTATCACTCTTTAGTTGTACTGTCAGATGTCACCTCTGGTTTATCAGAGGAAAAAGTAAAAAGCAAACTCGTTTTCTCATTTTTCGACAGGTTATGGTTTCACAGGACGTCTGTGGAAAGCTCTCAATTGTGCACCAGATGCAGTTGGTAAGGTGCTGTTGTCGTAGTGGTGCAAAACATTGTTAGTATTTGGCAATAGAAAAATAAGGATTTTACTTTAACGTAACAGATTTTTAATATGTATGCGTTTTTTGTTGCAAGTCATTTAAGAAAATGTTCTTTTTGGTGGAAGGGGATGTAGCCAAGCATATATTATAAATAAAAAATTGGCCCGTTTCCATTCCTGTATAGTGAGCATCAGTAGAAAGGTGAGCTTTGCATCCCTGTTACTGCTAGAACGGAGCTGTTCTGTGAGAAGAGCAGCGGCGGAGAGGATGAGAGTCGTAAGTGCCGCGGTTCGCAGGGTGCTTGGAAGCTGGGCCGGGACCAGAGCGGCAGGTTCAGGGTGTGCAGAGGGCGTGGGTTAGACATCAACTCCCCAAGTCTCCTTTAGATAGCCCGGCAGGCAGGCACCGCTGGGGCTGGCTCAGAAATTCTCCTGGCTGGCTGTGTAGAGCCCAGGTGCTCCCTGGGACATGGCAAGGTCAAGGCCAGCCGAGAAGTTTGGCGAGACCCCAGTTGTTTTTTGGAAGAATGTCTGTGCCCAGCTGTCACTGCTCGTCTTGTTTGATTTTGGTTGGATGTGGCCCTGGGTCATAGGATCCATGTGGGGATGCGACCCCCAGCAGCGGCCCAGCCGAGGTCAGGTCGTCCTGCGTTCAGAGGGCAGCCGGGTGGCACCCGCGCGGGTCTGCAGGGTGCTCGCTTCCACATCGTGGGTTTCTGTTTTGGCAGATTTTCCCATCTACTTCACTGTTTCCATGGGTGGAGGCTCGATAACATGTATTATACATATAAAACATCACATGTGTAACCTTTGGGTTTCTGCCTCTGTCGTCCTCTTCGTTCCAGTATTTCTTACTAGCAAATTTTAATTATGGTATTTGGAGTATTTTACGTGGAAGCAACAGCTGAGTGTTGACACGTGATGGTAAAGGCCCTGGCCTGTGGGAGGTGTGTGTGTGTGTGTGTGTGAGTGTTCTATCTGTCCATCCATCCATCCATCCATCCATCCATCCACCTGTCCATCCCCCGCCCCCAAGCTTTGTTGGTGCTGTGGAGCTTCTTGCGTCGATTTTTGGCCATAAGAACCTATTATATGTATATTTTAGTTTCTGAAGCTAATTGGTGGTCTCCTTCATAAACTTTTTCGGTCTTCAATCCATCTGATGAAATGCCCTTTTCCGTCCACTGGTGGCTGCTGGTGACCAGAGGCGATGCCTGCTGTCGGGCTGTGACCCCGGTGGCACGGGGGTCCTCAGGTACTGGCCAGCTCTGCCCATGTGGGCCAGCCTGCGTCAGGAGGCTTTCCCAGTGGGACTCTGCACCTCAGCTGCTGCGTGGCCGAGCTGCTCCTGCCAGCTGTGAGCCAGGGCCTCCCGGTGCTCAGTTAGGCCTGGGGCCCGAGGTGTGGAGTCCGAACGGTCCGGGTCCAGGCTTGGTCTAGCCCTGAGCTGCAGTGCTCTCGGTACCTCATCAGGATGGAGGTGTTGGTGAGAGCTGTTCATCGCAGACAGTAGCGTCTTCCTCCTTTCACTCTGGTGCGCACTGCAGGGCGTTGTGCTCCGGCCCAAAAGCTAGTGAGGGTCTTCCTTGTGACGAACTTGCTGTCAGCCAGGGCGACAGCTGCCAACCGCTCCCTCCGTGGTCACCCTCGCATGCACCTGGAGTGGACGCAGAGAGCATGGCAGATCCCTTTCCTGCCCCTCCATGGCTTCGACTCTTTCCCCTGGACATTTGCTTTGAGACAGAGTGCTTTGGATTGCTCAGTGAGCCCGCTGTGGTCTTGTTAATGTGCTGCGTTCCCACTGCGGCACACTGAGCGCGTGTCCTTGCTCTGCAGATATCTGGAGCCTGGGCGTCATCCTGTTCATGCTGGTGTGTGGGCAGCCGCCCTTCCAAGAGGCCAACGACAGCGAGACGCTGACCATGATCATGGACTGCAAGTACACGGTGCCTGCACACGTGTCCAAGGAGTGTAAGGAGTAAGTACGCAGGCGCGGCTGTGCCGCAGCACCCCACACACCCTGCACACCTCGCCTCTACAGCCAAGCAGGCCGGGCCTGGGCGCAAAGCCAGCCTGTGGCCGGAAGGCCAGCCCCCGGGCCGGGCAGTCTGCGGTGACAGCTTCTGAGCGTCCTGGTTCGTTTTGACTTTTGAGTTTAGTATTTCTATAGTGTTGAGAGAGGGTTTTTTTAGGGGCGCAGCCCCAGAACCTCATTTCAAATTGAGTTGAGGCCAATGGAGTCTGCAGCTCAGTCCCATCACAGCAGTACCCGTGTGGTGAGGGGTGCTGTCCCGGTGCAGCTGACTTGGGCTGTGAGCTGCGGGCCAGCATGGAGCCTGCATCCTCAGATGGACCCTGTGCATCCAGGCAGGCTGCTTCAGGACGCCGGCAGCAGCGCACATCCTTCTCGCTTCCTCCCGGAGGCTAGGCCGCAGGTCACCAGTTGCCCTGCACCTGGCGAAAGGCATCGGGCCCCAGGCTGGCCTTGTCCTCCCTGTGAGGGTCCCTCATCGCTGCACTGTTAGTGCAGAGCCCAGCTGTGTTGTGCGGTCAGCACAGCACCTTTCTGTAAACTCCATTTCTAGAGATCCATGGCTCGGCATTTCAGGGGCTCGCAAGCTGGCCGTGTCGCTGCCGACCGCGGCATAGGGACTGGCGTGTGCTGCTCCCCAGCAAGCTGAGCAGGTTTGGAGCCCTGGGGCTCTCTCTTGGGACAGGACCGTCCCGTGTGGTGTGCCAGTGCAGCTGTAGGGGTTGTTTCTTATTTTACAAATGCAACGGCCCCCAGCTCTCATCTCACTGGTCTGTGCCCCTCCCTCCATCGATAGACCTGCTGGCCTGGGCGACATTTCTTACTAGAAGTCTGTCATTACCTGGCGTCCTTGAGAACAGTTGCACTAATGGCCACTCTTCCTTCCTCCACAGCCTGATCACCCGGATGCTGCAGAGAGATCCCAAGAGAAGGGCCTCTTTAGAAGAGATTGAAAACCACGCTTGGCTCCAAGGCGTGGACCCTTCGCCGGCCACGAAGTATAACATCCCCCTCGTGTCCTACAAGAACCTCTCAGAGGAGGAGCACAACAGCATCATCCAGCGCATGGTGCTCGGGGACATTGCGGACCGTGACGCCATTGTTGAGTACGTTGGTTCTCAGCGTAGGCCCAGGGCTGGGACTCCGGAGGGCCTGTGGCTTCTCTTCAGGGCGGGCAGGGCTCCATGCTCCTGGCCAGTGCCTTGGGTTTTGGTTTATTCTGTGAACAGGGAGGCCGCTGCCAGGTGTGTCAGTGAGCGCGTGTCCTCCTTCCTGTGCGGGATGGCAGCAGTTGGATTGTGTCTCAGGGACACTTGGTCTGCAGCAGTGTCCTTCCTTCCTGAGCCTCTGGCAGTGTCTCTAGAGAGAGGAGAGCTCAGGGCCTCGGGGTGGCTTCGGCCTTGAGTGTCGAGGGCAGGGCTGCGTGTGTTCCCTGGGTGGCCCTGGCCTCCCCGGGCAGACACCTGCCTGAGTGCACAGAGCGTGCCTGGTGAATGTGAATGCACGCTGAGGAGCGTCTCCATCCGAGGGAAGTGTGTGTAACGGCCGTGCTGGCAGCAGCCCCGGTGCCCAGTGCCTGCTCCTCGTCCTGAGTTTATAGCATCAGCAGCATGTCGCAGATGCTGCCGCACTAGACCAGGGAGCCGCACCCGCCCTCCTCTGGAGCCGTGTCTGCCTGGCATACACTCTCAGTGCCCGGCCCCTGAGCTGTCCCTGCCTTGTGCGTGTGCCCTTCTGTACCTCTGGGCCTTGCGGGGTCCGGGAGCTCTGCCCCAGCTGTCCACAGCAGCCCTGGGGATGTCCCATCCCAGCACTGGCGAGACAGGTCCTTGTGAACTCTGCTGTCTAAGCCAGTGGATGAAAGTAGGGATTCTCTGCACAGAGCAGGACAGAGCAGCACGCACACAGTCCCCTCCTCAGCCCCGTGAGCCCACAGTGCGGCAGGCGCAGAGCTCGGGGCAGGCGCGTGTAGTGGTGTCCCTGCCGGAGCCTGGGCTGGCTCCTTCAGTCACGTTGGAAGCGGATAAAGCGCTGTGCCAGTGAATCCTTGGCACGCACTCTGCAGAGAATGTGGGCCCTCCTCGGAGGTTTCATGTGGGCCCAAGTGCTGTTAGTGTTTTGCATTGTTGTCACTGAATGAGCCCTTGCATGCAATGCCTTTTAGGACTTCAGTAGTGGCCTCGGTGGCTGCGAGGTCCCTCCCCTCCATTTGCTTTTCTGCATGACAATAACGTTTCCTGGTCGCTGATTGTGGGTTTTTATTGTTGTTGCTGTTTCATGTATTTGGCATGTGGCCTCACTGTGCAGCTCGCACTCGTAGTGGTCCTTTTGCTTCAGCCTCCCCGGTGCTGAGATTGCAGGCGTGCACCGCCACAGCTGGTCTCAGTAGCCCGCTCAGTGCGCCCATGGGCGGGGCCAGCGCTTGAGTGCTGCTGGGGATCAGACCCTGGCCCCGCCCTTGCCTAGGCAGGCGCTTGGGGGCGGAGCTAGCTCTCGGCTGCATTGTGTCCCTGCGCCCTCTTGTGCAGAGCATGCAGCTGTGCAGCTTACCTTTGCTCCTCTTTCCTCAGAGCCCTGGAAACCAACAGGTACAACCACATCACAGCCACCTACTTCCTGCTCGCTGAAAGGATCCTGAGAGAAAAGCAGGAGAAGGAGATACAGACGCGGTCTGCCAGTCCGAGCAACATCAAGGCCCAGTTTAGGTGAGAAAAATGTCTACATTGCTTTTAGTAAGTTGACGTTTTGAAATAGTGTGCTTTCTCTCTGGTGAGGGGTGAGGGCCGCAGTGACGCAAGGGCACAGGGCGGAGGAGGAGCAGTGTCCGGTGGGCTCTGCTGGGCCTGTCCCAAGGTCTGCCCCGGGGCTCCTGTCTGACTCACAGTGGCTCCCACTTGGGCCCTCTTCTCCCCTGGGGGCCGTGCTGGTTTCCACCCCCTCACAAGACCGCTTGGCCCTTGCCTAGCGCCGCCTGGCTGGGCAGCTCCTCCCAGCCCCATTCCAGAGGCCTTGAGGCTCGGGTCGGAAGAGAAGAAGAGCCAGCTTATCCGGGCCTCTCCTCGGCGGCTGCGCAGTGGGGACGGTGGGGCGCAGCTCCCTGCACGCAGCTTTGGGGTCCCGTGGGAGAAGGACAGGGACTCTGCTATGACGGTCTGACCCCTGTGACTGTGTGCTGCACCCTCTGGCAGCCTCGTGGGAAGCAAGGCTGGTGTCAGCTCCCCAGGCACTTTGGGTGTAGATTTCACTGGATTTTATTCTTAGCCCTATACAACTGGTGTGAAATGCAAACAGAAATGCCCCAGGGGAAGGTGGTGGTCTCAGACGTCTCGGGGGTCCTTGCTGTGGTGCCCCGCCCGAGGGTACAGGCTAGGGCTAGGGTGCCAGGCTGCCACTGTGTCCTCGCGCTGCAGGCTGTGGCAGGGGCTTCTGGTGTCTTCTGCTGCCTCTGCAGGTGACTCACGGCCCTTTCTGTTTCTGATTCATTGCAGGCAGTCATGGCCAACCAAAATTGACGTGCCCCAGGACCTTGAGGACGACCTCACGGCCACACCCTTGTCTCACGCAGCTGTCCCTCAGTCTCCTGCGCGGGCAGCTGACAGCGTCCTCAACGGCCACAGGAGCAAAGGCCTGGGTGACTCGGCCAAGAAGGATGAGCTCCCCGAGTTGGCAGGGCCTGCGCTCTCCGCCGCACCCGCCGCAGGCCTGAAGCCTACAGGGAGTGGACGCAAGTGTCTGTTCAGGGTGGAGGAAGATGAGGAGGAAGATGAGGAGGACAAGAAGCCTGTGTCCCTGTCCACGCAGGTGGTTCTGCGGCGGAAGCCTTCTGTGACCAACCGCCTAACGTCCCGGAAGAGCGCGCCGGTGCTCAACCAGATCTTTGAGGAGGGTGAGTCGGACGATGAGTTTGACATGGACGAGAACCTGCCACCCAAGCTGAGCCGGCTAAAGATGAACATTGCCTCGCCAGGCACTGCACACCGACGCTATCACCGGACCAAGAGCCAGGGCCGTGGCTCCAGCTGTAGCAGCTCTGAAACCAGCGACGATGACTCCGAGAGCCGCCGGCGGCTGGACAAGGACAGTGGCTTCCCCTATTCCTGGCACCGCCGGGACAGCAGCGAGGGACCCCCGGGCAGCGAGGGTGACGGCGGGGGCCAGAGCAAGCCCAGCCACAGCGGTGGCGGTGCGGACCAAGCCAGCCCAGGCGACAAGAGCTCGGGCGGTGGCAGCCCCTCAGGGGGCACAGGCGGCGCCCCCAGCAGCACCTCAGGCTCCACGCGCCGCTGCGCTGCGGGGCCCCCAAACTCCGTGCAGCTGGCCTCACGCAGCGCCGGGGACCTTGTGGAGAGCCTCAAGCTCGTGGGCCTCTGCCTGGGCTCCCAGCTGCACGGTGGTGCCAAGTACATCCTGGACCCCCAGCGGGGGCTGGCGCTGTCCAGCGTGAAGGTGCAGGAGAAGTCCTCATGGAAGATGTGTGTGGGCGCTGCAGGGGGTGCAGGTCAGGCCCCGGCCGTGGGCGGCATCAGGTTCTTCTCTGAGCACGTGGCTGGGGCCAGTGCCGAGCTGGAACGGATAAAGAACAAGAACCTGAGGAACAACGTGCTCCAGCTACCTCTGTGCGAAAAGACCATCTCTGTGAACATCCAGCGGAGCCCCAAGGAGGGGCTGCTGTGCACCTCCAGCCCAGCCAGCTGCTGCCACGTCATCTGACGCTGCGCGCCCGCGTGCTCCCGGCCACGGCAACGCATGGTCTCTGCATGCTGCTAGACCCCACTTTTCTTTCCAGCTGAAAAGTCTACTGTGTATTTTTACATTCATAATTTTAATGTGGATGATCATGATGAAATTAAAATGTATATTTGGAACCTAACATAAATGGAGCACTTAGAAATTTGATGTTCTGCACTTAACCTAGAGAGAGATGCATTCGTTCCTTGTGCAAAATCTAAATTCCTGTCCTGACCTTCTGTGATCCAGAGACTCCGTGCTCCGAGACATCGTGCCGTGCCCCAGACAGAACCAAAGCAATAACATGCGGTGGCCCAGGCCCAGCCGCACGGTGGCCCTGCCGCCCACGGCCCGCAGAGCCACGGACGGCGCGTTGCACTGCGCACCCTGAACTGCGACCTGAGACGCCCACACATGTCTATTTAAGCTAGAGTGTGACAAGCGTGGGCTCAGATGTAACCGAACAAGTGTCCTGTTTTCCCAGTAGGTGAGATAAAGTACTTAGGTTTCTAAGGCAGCTTCCCCCCGTAGTGGCCAATCACACACAGACAATCCTGTAACGTGGCAAAGTCAATTAATGTCTGGACTCTCCTGACAGAGCGTCTTGTCTGTCTGTCCATCTGTCTAGCAGAGCACAGGCTTCCCGGGGGTAGCTTCTGTTGATGGAGTCTCGACACCCAGGAGGTGCAAGGCTGCGTGCAGGCCGAGGTGCGCCCAAATGCCGGCCGCGTCAGGAGGCTAGGAGTGCAAACCAAGCCTCCAGAATGTGTTTCTCAGGAGTTTGTTAATAAGCTCGCCTCTGTTATTTCCATTCCATTCTACCCTTTGGCTCAGCTGCTTATGGAAATTGGCTGGTCCAAAATTACAATTGAAAGGGTAAAATTCACACAGCAAACTGAAATGCACAAAGCCTGCTCTGTAGCTTTGCCCCCAGTTTCCATTTTGCCTTCCTGCCAAAAACAGTCAGGACTTCTGCTTTAACTTGTTCCAGCACAGAGACGCTTGGCCAGATAATCGCCTCTCCTGGCATTTCCCCTTGTAGGATGCGATAGATCGCAGATTGTGGATTTTGCAAGGAGCCAGATGCGGTCTTCTCATGCTGCATCCGGGGTCTTAAGAACAGTGTCTAGCAGCTTCCGAGATGGGCCATGGCCGCTCCCTGGCTCTGTTGCTGGCTCTGAGCGCCGAGCCTGACTGAGGCAGGCAGAGCACAAAAGGCCTGCAGGGCGCTGGCGCGGGCCACGGTTCTCCCCGCCCACAGCCACCGCTACTGTAGGCTGAATGCCTTGTACTGACTCACACAGTATACTTACTATACTAAGTAGAGATGCTACTTAAAGTACTCATTTTACTTTAGACCTAGGCTAGCTAGGTACACGTTAGGCTACAGCTCTAGTTCGTTGTGATATTTATGCTGAAAGCTATGAGAATAGATGTGTGGGTGAAGCCATAGAACACATTTGCTTGAAATTCTTAGGCAGGGATCTTCTAAAGGGCCGGAAGTAAGATGTGCGGTTCACGTCGACAGCGAGCGTAACATCTGCATTCCGCGTAGGAGAGACGTTTCTAAAGGGCATTGGCAATAAACTTCGTTGCAGCTGTTTTCCAAGTCCTGTAAATACTTTTTCCTGTGACTGTGCATAGCCTTGGAATGGCACCTTTTAACTCCCCACGTGTTTGGTTTTCAATGGTTTTTATATTCCGACGTCTCTGTGGTGCTCACGCTAGCGTCAGCAGTGTTGGCGCTTACGCCGCGGAGCTGTACCGTAGCCGCCTTAGGCGTGCGTGCGTGCGTGCGTGCGCCCCCGGGTCCACACGTCTGTCTGCGTGGTGTCTACCTGTCCATAAGTGAATGACTGTGCATGTGTCATCTGTCGCCGTCTGCCATCCGTAAGAGGGAGCGAAACACCATCACATTGAGATACTTTTGGACCAAACTCCTTGTCCCCTGACCTCTGTCTTCACAGGTGGCATAGAGTACAGTAGTGCAAAAATTAAATATTGTGGAAAGCAGTCTTGTATTTTTCTGTATGTGTGTATATATATAAAATTATGTACTTCTCGCAATTCTATATGTATTTAAAGATGTGACAATCTTGACACCGATTCTAAGAATAGCTGTGAGACTGGACCGAATTAAGGACGTCCCTAAAGATTAAGCGTGTTCCCAGGCACACAGTTATCACTGATTCGGGCATTTGCTTGAGTTCGGGGGGATTTTCCTCGTTGTGTAAACATTGACAGGTCTGTGACAAATGGGAAAATAATCCAAATAAAGTGATATTGGTGTTCAGCAATATGAACCGAGTCCCCTATCTTGTGCGTGTGCGCGGTCCTGTGCCCAGCCGGGCCCACTAGCTGCCCATGTGCCCTGTGCCTGTGCCCCCAGGTGTGGTGGAGCAGTCACAGCCGTTCTGCCCAAGCTTGTGACACCGAGGTCCAAGCTCCCTGCTGCACTCGGGTGCCCTTCCTCTGCTGGTCGCTGTGCTCCCGGAAGCAGCTGGGGACAGACCTGCCCTGTGCTCGCCCCGTCCCCATGGCTCGGCGGCTCTGCTCCTGGCCTGGCCCTGGTCACTGCCATTTTTCTCTTCTCTGCTGGAGTCTTCCTACAGCAGACGTGGCCCCTGTGAATTCACCGCGCCCCACAGGGAGGTCCCCCGGTGGCTGCCCACCCAGCGCCTCTGCTCCTGGCCTTGCCAGTGGGCCTGGCTGCTATCTGTGCAGACCGCTGCATGCAGGTCTGGGGGCCAGGTTGACAAATGGCTTCACTGCGCATGATGCACTTCCTGAGGAATTCACCGTTCTACATTGTGAACAACTCTGGGCTTTAGAGCGTGGAGTGATCTTATGTCACCTCACCACAGTCCATCCCTGCCACTCCACAAGTCCTTGCACCAGCCCCTCCCTGACTGCCATGGCCCCGGTCAGGGCCTGCTGGAATCCACCGCTCCATCTCTGCCCGGAAGCCTCCTGACCCTCCCACCCCTCCACCTGCTGCTACCCCAACCTCTGGCTCCTCGTTCCCCAGCCTGCGAGTGTGGGGTGACCCTAGGTTCTTTTCTGGTCCATCTCCACCTGCACATCATGGACTTCTGAAGGCAGAACCCCCAGTACACGCCCACCCCCAGGAATACCCACTTCGCCTGTTGGCCTCGGATGTCCACTAAGCGATGTCCCCTAAGCCACCCACACCTGGCTTCCCCTGTGGTCCCCACCCCAGGAATGGTGGTGCCAGGCCTTCACAGGTTCTGTGCTGCCGCAGCTCTGATGTCACCTCTCCCATCCTGGCGCCCGGCCTCCTTCTCACTTCCTCATGGCCACTGTTTTGCCCAGATGTTGTCCTCTGAAAGCAGCGATTCTCAGCCCTGGGCCCGAGGTGCAGCTCCACCTCCTGTCATGTAGGTGAGGCAGCAGCTCCTTGTGACAGCCCAGTCCCCTCCAGCCCATCCTCAAGTTGTCCCTAGAAAGCAGACCTGATGCCCAGAGCCAGGGACTGCTGTCACAGGGACAGTCTGCTGTCTCCTTTGGCTTCCGTTCTCCCTTCACTCCACACAGTACATGGTCATTTTAAAGGATACACTACAAATATACTAACAGAAAAACTGGAAAAATGGAACACTCTTTGAAAGGTGTTTAATTTACAAATGTTTGGATTATCCACAAGCTTCTGCTACTAGTTTCTAGTTGAAATTGTTTTACTCAGAACATGCTTTCTATGATTGCTTTTTATTTTGCCAGGGTTGTGCTGTGTAGTTCAGGCTGGCCTTGAGCTGTGTAGCCTCGGCTGGCCTCGAACTCACAGTGACCCTCCTGCCTCAGCCTCCAGTGTGTTGGGATTACAGGCGCGTGCCACCAGGCCTGGCCATAAGTTTAAAGGCTTGTTTCACAGTGCAGCAGGTAGCCTGTGCTGTGAATATTCGGGGTCCCTAGGGAGTCCCAGCTGGGAGTTCCCCGCACGTCTACTCGAGTGCTGCAGGGTGTCCGTGTTGTCTACTTCATCTCATTGTAGCAGCTGTTGAGAGAGCTGTCGTGCCAACTACGCGGGCAGTGGGCAGCAGAATTCTGAGACCTCAGCACAGGAAGGGGCGCTGCCAGCAGGCCCAGCGCGGGACCCCGCTGGCGACCACCCTCCGCTGCAGCTCGGCGTCTTCTGTCTCTCTGTCAGGTGCGAGCACAGGGAGTGAACGCCGCTGCCCACGCCCTCGGCAGAGGCGCAGCTCGTGACAATGGCTCTGTCCTCACCCGCCTGGCTCATCGGAGCGGGCACCTCTGCCGCCTCCAAAGCAGAAGTGACCATGAAGGGTCCAGGACACCGAGGCAGCCAGGACAGTGCACCTGAATACCCCCGGGGGGACCCCAGGCCGCTGCCCAACGTGGCCAGGACAGCGCGAGGCCGTTGGAAGCCAGGGAGGCAGGCCCCTGTGGTGGCTCGTGGCAATGTAGCTTTCACTTTGACGGATGTTAAAACTTTAATCCCCGCCTTCCACCTCCGCCCGTGGGCTCTGTCTCCATCTGCACCCCTCCTGCTCCAGGCGCCGGCCCTCGCGGGGCACCCGCACGCACGCACAGGGCTCGCGCTGCGAGGCGCTTCCAGGCCGATCTGTGACCTGCTGTGTGCTCTGCCGCCCTCTGGCCAGGAGAATCTTCTCCATCCTTTACGGCGGCTCCCCGTGGCGCTAAACTCAGGGCTCTTTAGAGCATGGAGCCAGCCGGCCTTGCCGCCTCGGCCAGCTTGCTCCCGCTGGACCGTCCAGAGCAGCCCGAGCCGCGGCCCGGCGTGCGCCGCGCCTCCCGCTCTCCGTTTGCCTCGCCCGGCCTTGCTTCCTCCGTCCCTTCCTTCCTTTGGTTTGGCTGACGCCCACCGCGACACTGGCGCTCGGCCCGGGCCTTTTGTACTCTGTGAGACCGGCTATAAGTCCTGACGTTGCTGGGATGGGCACGGCAGGCCTCCCGCTTTGGCCTCCGCAGCGCCCGCGCCACACCCACCGAGCCTTCCGTCCGCCAGTCCCGCGGGCTCCCCGGCGCCCCTCGCTCAGCGCCGGCCGCTGCGGGCTTTGCGTGCGCCACGGCCGGCCTCAGAACGGCACCGCTTCCGGCGGGCCAGGCGCCACGAGGCTCACTTCCGTCTTCCCTCTGCTCCTTGTGTGATGGCTCTCTTGCTTGTACGTATGTACAGATTCGTAACAATAGTGTTGAGGAAACTAAACATGAAAGAATTTTGCCTCCGTATTTGTAATTTCTAGCACCTTCCTTTTTGGTGCAAACCTGAATGTCTGCCTCCAGCCCCGAACAAGGACACCCTGCCCCACGCCCCACGCCCCAGCGCGGCACCAGCCCATTTCGCTTGATGGAAAAAAAATATTTATATTCACTTGTGAAAGATAGTTTCACTAGGTGTAAAATTCTAGGTTGACTTTATTTCAGTGCTGAACTCTGAACTGTACATTGCCAAATGCTGGGTTTTGCTGTCTCATGAAAAGGTGCTGGATTTCAACACAGTCCCTGTGCCCAGTGCTTGAAGCTGTTGCTTCATGTGTTGTTTGGTTTTCTGTCACAGTTCTCTGCCACCTGGCCGAAGGCGGAAGTCACAGGCTCCTCCGACTTCTCGCTGGCTGCTCCTCAGTGAAAAGCTGGGGTCTCCCAGTGCCCTGGGCTCCTGTTGCTTGCGTCTCCACTCCAGGGCCCTCTGGCCCCAGTGACCTGGCTGGTCGCGTGGCAGGTGCCCTGGGCAATCCTGGCCAGGCCTGGCCTGGCTCTCAGAGCCACTGGTGCCCACCCACCTCCCCAAGGGGACAGGAGCCCTGTGCCAGCTCCCTGCCACCCACAGCAGCCTCTCTCAGGATTTGGCCTCAGGGAGCACTCAGGGTTTGGAGTTATGGAGGTGCAGCAGGGACCTCCCAGGGCCCTGTGTGTGCCAGGGTCCCAAAGGTGGGCTGGCCAGGCCACCTGTGGGACCTGATGACTGTCCCTCCTGGTTGGAGCAAGGCAAGCTCCAGGTGTGTGGACAGGAGACAGGGACACAGTCCCTGTGGCGCCCCTAGAGGCTGAGGCACCCAGCTTGGCCCCTGTGGTGCTGGCAGGGACACCATCCCGTGACTTACAGGGACCTCCGGCCCATGAGGGTGACACTGGCAGTCTCACAGATCACAGGGACCCAGGTGAGAGGACACTCTCCCATGACCTGCCCCATAATGTCCCTCCTGGGTCCTCAGTGCCAGCTGTGTGGCGGCTGGGAGAGCCCTAGGCCAGGGCTTCACATGCCCACTGGCGGGTGAGTTCCCCTTTGGTGCTCCGGGGGTGTCATGGCCATTGTTGGGGAGCAGGTGTCCCTTCCTCCTGCAGAGTCTGAGGAGAGCAGGCATCTCCTGCCATGCCCTCATCTCCCTGGCAAGGGTCACTGTGCGGGCCAGGACCCCAGGCCACGGACGAGAGTGCAGAGCAGGTGGCAAGGACAGGCTTGCAGCTGATGCCCTGCCCCGGCGTGCGGCACCGGGTCCAGCTCAGTCCAGTTGGGACCCTAGCGTGAGGGCACAAAGGGCATGGTGGCCCCTGTCCCAGCCCTGCCAACTGTGCCATATAGCTCCTGAGCATGGCCACACACTAGATGTTGCCTGCCTGAGTGTGGGAACAGTCTGGCTGACCAGGCCATCTCCCCCGGCCTAGGCTTCAACTGGTAATGTGGCCAGGAGGGCCCAGGCTGAGCAGTGACAGCATGCGGATGGCTGAGCATGGTGCCAGGCCCCAACCCCCACAGCCAGCCGTGGCCACGGGCCTGGTCTCCAGGGCCCTACCTGACCATGGCCCTTCCCAGGATCACCCAGCGGGCTGAAGACGAGGGAGACCTCAGGCTCATGATGCTTGGGCCTGGGGCGGCCACCACCTCGATTCCTTAGAACATGAGAGGCCACACGCCCAGCAGCCATGGTGGGACCCCAGGGGTCTCGGCCCATGCTGAGGGGCCAGGTCCTTGTTGCAGAATACAGTGGGTGGGGCTGGGCTTCAAACTCGAGCATGGGGAAGACGAGGGCTGCCCAAGTTGCTTCCCCAGTGGGTGGGCTGCCACTTCTGGCTGCAGCAGCCTGTGGTGCTGGGTGGCAGTGCAGGGTGTCCCCAGTTAGTCTACGCATGGGACAGGACTGGGGTGAGATGGTCCCTGTACACCTACCAGGAGCCAGGGCATACTGCACAAGCTGCCCATGGCCCTCGAATGCTCCTGGGGTGGCATCAGCAGCACCCCATGAGACCCAGGCCCCCACCCTGGGCTTCCTGTCTCCCCACTCCACCATTACTATGAATATTTGAGACAGGGTTTCCCTAAGTTGCCTATGATAGGCTCAAATTCATGACCCTCCTGCCTCAGTGCTCTCAGGAGCTGGGATCACAGTGCCGCCGACCGCTGCACTGCGCCTAACCGTCTGGCCCAGGGTGGTCTTAGAGCAGAGAAGGCTGGGCTGTCTCTGTCCGCACCTGTGCAGAGAAGTGGGAGTCAGGGGTGGCAGGGCCTTTAATAGCTCGGTGACTGTGGCTTTGCTGACATGAGTAGTGAGTGTTTAGAGACTGAGGAGGAGGTTTGGGGTGCAGAACTGGCCCCCTTCAGCAGGGCAGGCTCCGGCAGGGCAGGTAGCAACTGTGAGGACCTCATGGAGCCTGCGGAAGGCCGCGGAGGTGGCGGGTGCTGACTGCTGGAGAGAAGCCCAGGCCACGGCAGCACAGGCAGCAGGGACAGGTCGGGGGCAGGTGTTGGCGCGGGGCTCAGGCAGCTGTCTCTTCCTCGACTTCCCTCGGCTCCTCCTTCAGGCTGTCGGCCGTGAACTTCATTTGCTGTTGATAGAAGGAGGACATCATGAGCCATCGTGGCTGGGGGTGGGCACTGAGGCTTCTGTCGGCCTGGATGGAGACTGTGGCTATGCGCCAGAAGAAATGCCACCTCACATGGGGGCCTGGCGCCTCCTGGCTGGAGAGGCTGCTCCTCGCCTCCACCCCACCCACCCTCCACCCCAGCTCCCTGTTGTGACCTGGCCTGAGAGGCTGAAGGAGCCCCTGGCACTGCGGCATCCTGGGAAGGCAGGCCTCCCTGAGGGGCTGCGCCCTGCTGTCCTGTTCTTCACCAGCCCACCCTGCCTCTCAGTCCTGATGCGGATGTCTCAGACCATCACAGGTCTGGCCTGAGCGTCCCACAGGACAATGACAGGAAAGAGTGAAGCAGGGAGCCATGAGCCCCTCTCCCCTGGCCCGCAGCACCGGAAGCAAAGGCTGACTCAGCAGAGCAGCTGGGAGACCAAGCGCGTCCTGTCCTGGGCAGGGACCTGCAGGCGTTTCCTGTAGGCGGGTCTGGGCCCCCAGTGCCAGCTGCTCCAGGGGCGCTGGGAGGAGGAGGGTAAAGGAGCCAGGGTAGAGGTCCCGTCTGCTGCACATGATGCCAGCTGGGTGCTCTGTGTCCTCCCTTTGGAGTGACCGGGAGCCCCGTCCTCATCTGCTGCCTTTCAGGCCGTGTTGGGGTCCCCAGCCTCACAGTGGGGTGCAGCTCCTGCCAGCCAGTGACCTATGAGGTCTTGGGGCCATGTGGGCTGCAGGAACCCTGCAGTCCTTTCCTCCTCAAGTCCTCTGCGAAGCCAAGTGACCTAGGGTCTCTGGTTCCCAGCAGGGTGGGGCCCAAGGGTGTATCAAGGCCACGAGGCTGGGATGGGTTGGAGGGCTGCAGTCAGCAGCCCTGGCCACAGGTCCCCTAAGAGGCTTAGCTCTACGGTTTCCTTGGCAACAGTGTCTCCTCTGGAGACTCCCTGGCTCCTTTGAGGTCCCTTAAATGCAAACCTTCCCCAAAATACCAGCAGCAGGATGGGGTTGACCTTTGCCCCTGCAGAGTTCCACAGTGGAAGAGAATGGAATGTTCTAACATATGACCATTAAATTGCGCTCCAAATTATTCTTTAAAAAGTGTAGGCTGACTTCTTCGTCACTGTCCCTGGCCACCGCAAGAGGCCTGGGGGATGGCAGTGCTACCCCGGCCTGGGAGGCACTGTGACCCAGGGAGCTCAGGTGTCTGCCACATCCCTGGCCCGCCCACACTCTGGAAGGTTCTGCCCTTCATGTCAGGAAGGGGGACACCATCCAGGGCCCAGGATTCAGTGGGGTGGCTGCCGAGGGCCTCTCAGCTTGCTGGCCACACAGGTGCTGGTTCCACAGCTGTCACCAGTGGCATGGGGATAGCCGGGCTAAGCGTTGTGTTTGGGGACAGGCACCAGAGCCCAGCAGTTACACAGCAGCCTGGAGGGACCACATCTCCATGGAGCCTGATTCACCCTGTCACAGCCACGGGGGCATCTACTCAGGCCAGCAGGACTCTGGAATCGCACCGCCCTGCCAGCACCACCCCAGGGCTCCAGCACCAACCTGTGGAGTTGCCTTCCTGTCCTCTGCAGGGACACGTGAGAAGGAAGCAGCGAACACGCTAGGTGACCACTGTGCCAGCCCTACAGCTTCTCAGATGGCACCCGGGCGTTCCTGCGTCCCTAGGCCCCTCCCCTGGTCCTGTGTACCCCACCGGCCAGCCTTGGTCCCCATACCCTTTTCCCCTCCTGCTCCTGTCCCCAAGCTGGCCAAGTGACCCCAGGAAACAGGACTGGAAGCCACCCAAAGCCTGTCCATCAAGCCTCTGCCAGCCCCTGCCAGCACCTTGCGAGCATTCCTCCGATCGCCTGCTCTGCCCCTCTCACCTCAGGCTCTGCCATCCACCCGTCCCCTTCCCGCACAGCACACTAGGTCTTCAGGGTCTGCATGTGTCTTCCTGCAATTTTCTGTGGGAGTCATATCACAGGGTCCACTTTGCCCCATGTCCACCCCATGAGACAGTGCTGGTGACCCCGGGCCCCAGGGAGGCCTGCATCCCTTCTGGCCCGTGGTCATGCAGGGCTTAGCTCAGCCTCTGCTGACCCGAGCCATGGCACCAGGAAAAAAGCAAGCACCCAGCCCGCCCATCCCAAACTTCTCAACTCCAGAAGGAGCTGGAGTCCTCACTAAAGCTAGCACTTTGTAGGAGGAAGTGACATCAGCCACAGAGGAGCACACAAGCCAGCCTAAGAGGAGCAAAGTGGGGATGGCATGTTCCAAACGCAACCTACTTGGGAACCAAGGTCACTGCTCACACGGGTGGCAGGAGGGGGAGTGTGCTGAGAGAATCAGGGGCCCCACACCTTGCCAGCAGGGGCCTGCAGTGTCACGGGTGGGCGGAGCAGAGGCATCTGGGACCTCATGCAGGTGCCGGGACCTCATGCAGGTGCCACGCCACTCCCCCCACCAGCATTCTGTAAAGCAGCCCCTAAGAGCTTCTATGGACGGGCAGCAGTGGGTGAACGACAGGAGCACAGACCACTGGTCAGGCCAGACATGCTCACTCAAGGAGCAAGGCCACTACGTGTCCTGCCAGGAAGCCTCCACATCCCTCAGAATGCACTTGGGGTGTGTGTGTGTGTGTATGTGTGTGTGTGTGTGTGTGTGTGTGTTTCTGGGACTTGGCACCAGGATTACTAGGCTTTCGAATGAGGCCTCCTAAGACAACCTGACCCATAGAACAGTCTAGCAAATGTTCCTTTCAAAACATCTTATGATCTTAAATAAATGAACACCTAGAAAATGTTAAGATCTGCCATGCTTTTCACCTGCAACGTGTCTAACGCTCCCTTGTAATCCTGAACAAATCTGAAGTCCTGAGAGCTGCTGGCATCTTCTGGGAGTTGAGGGGCTCTGCTGTTCATGGGACCCCCGCAGCAGTCCCTGGAGGGACCCTGGGGCACGGGGCTGTACCGTGAGCGGACCAGTGGATTCCTAGCGCAGCCCACAGGGAGCAAGACTGACATGAGAAACACCATCACTGTCCAGAAATCTGCCGCTGCTGAATCCTGAAATCCCAGCACCAAGGGTGGCACTTTCACAGTGTGACTGGGTCCCGGGAACGGCCCCTTGGCAAGCAGGACTCGCTGACCCTGGACCCTTCCTCTGACACCACCTGACAGGCCCTGCTCAGGCACCACTGGCAAACAGGAGCCTTGCAAGCTGACGCGGAAGCAGGTGGTGCCTTCCTGAGCTTCTACGCCCCAGAACCGCAAGCAACACATTTCAACAGCTTAAAATTATTCCATCTTGGGTACATCATGTGGAGGAGCGGAGCCCGGCTGATGTGCACAGCACACTGGCAAAGACTGCTGGACACTTTGGTTGACAGACTTTTTCCCAGGGAGCCGCGGTGTCATCCTGAGTACAGAGTTAGCACTGCCTGGTGACTGACGGGTTCACCTGGTCCCACCCACTGCTCAGAGGTTACTTTGCCAAAGGTCATTCTCTACTTCTTTAGGCCTGGACAGAAAAATGTTCTTCCTCTTATTTACTTCAAGGAGCAGACGATGACGTGTGATCATTTTTTTAGCCATTCTTGAGTGCAGCGTGGAGGAGGGGGAGGAGCTGTAACAGCTCTGAGGCAGCACGAGGTGGCTCTCGCCACTGCAGCCTGTTCATCTAACCTCAAGCATCTCCAGGATGGCTGTGTCCTAACTGGCTGCTGGGCTAGAAGCGAACCAGCACACCAGGGCCACGGGGCACAAAAGCATAGGCCTTAGGGAGCACCGGGGCACCCAGGCAGGACTGGCCAAGGCTATGTCTGCAGAAGCGGTTTGCTTTTGGATGTCACGGGCCAACGCTGACATCGCGAAGGCAAGAGGGAGGCTACCCTCAGCTTCGTGGGCTCTACTTTTAAACGGAGTGCTGCTGCTGCTCTGAAGGTCCTGCCCCAAGACAGTCATCTCCTGGCTGTGGGAAGGGCAGCCACTAGGGACACAGAGGGAACCACAGGAGGGGTCTGCTTTCGCCTGGCAGAGGACGGCCCCCTGAAGCACACTAACACCTCCAGGGGGCTGCACTGACCTTTTATGGAGTGACATTAGTTCACAACTCTGTGCGGAGGACATGGGCACCAAATCCGCTTCCCACATTCCTAGTTCCTTCCTGTCTATGGGGACAGGGTATGATGGGCCCCTGTGGTGTGCAGGGTCTTAGTGAGGACACCACCCTGCGGCATGACAAGAACTTTTGGGCAGCCCTGCCCTGTCCACTCCAGTACAGTGATGCTGACTGAGGATAGAGTGGCCAGGCTGGCCAGGCTCTGCCGCGCTGTGTAGGGTGCAGGCTGGAATCCGGGCTCTAGGTAGGCAGTCCAGGGCCATCGGTGTGGTGTTACCCTTGGAGGTGGTGACCTCCAGCCCATGCGATGCCCCCTCCTCCAGGGCAGCCTCTCCCCAGTGTAGGCAGGGCCTTCCCAAGACTCATGCCAGAGGTCAGCACCGCTTAGGAGTAGCAATTGTGCCACCTCCCCTGGGAGCATGCACGGGTCACCAGCTCAGAGGGCTGCACCCAGGAGGGGCCCTGGTGTGAGCCAGCAGAAGCCCTAAAAAGGCTGGACAGATGGAAGGTGGGGCAGGATAGCATATGAAAGCAAGGGACAGGGCCGGGAGGTTGGGGGAGGCCCACAGGGCTGGGGGTCCACCCTGGCAGAGCAGGCTGACCACAGCCCCGGTACCCGGAGGAGCTCAGGCTTGGAGCAGGACCCTGGTGCGCGACACTGCTTCTATTCAGAGAGCAGGCTGTGGCCAGTGGGAAACGGGCTGGGAAGAGGAGGCAGTGGGCAGAGTCTGGAAAGACAGGCCGAGAAGCTGCACACCTGCAACCTAGCAGGCGGGGCTGGGGCTGCAAGGAGCGGGGTCAGCCTGGGTTGACCCCAAAGACGGGAGATTCGGGTAGAGCCTACAACAAATGCCTGGGTGGGCAAGGGATATGGCTCAGCAGCACAGGGACTGCCTGGCAAGCAAGAGGTTGTGTGTTCGATTCTTGGTAACAAAAAACCCCCAACAACAATAACAAACCCAAATACCTGGCGAAAACCTACATTTTAAACACACACACACACGCACGCACGCACACACACACACACACACACACACACACAGAGGCAAAGTCTGGACACCTGTGTAAATCACAAATGTAGGCACTAGAATTCTTAACCTAAAAGGAAACCTGAAAGTCCATTCCCATAATCAGTTCTTGGTCAGACAGATCTCGAATGATGTAAAAGAATCTCAGTGCTCCTTAAAGTAGATTTATAGAAACGAATTAATCTTAGAGGCTGCAGTGGTGTACTGTAGTTAGGACAGTTTCTGTACTTCTCCAAGTACCAAACAGAAACACAGATGCAGTGTAAGTGCGGGACAGACTCCGACTCTGAAAATGGTTTGGGTTTGGAGGGCCTTGAGGCTCCTCTGAGGAGCTGGAAGGTAACTCTGAGGATGGCTTCAGAAGATTTAGAATCAACACAATTTTACCCAAAGCATCTTCCAAGTCGGCCCATGCTTTAGTAATCCGGCGCCCAGATTAACAGCCTGACACACTGCTCAAAGGTCACAAAGGACACTTGCTGAGTGAAGGCGCCACACCAGGATGCACTGTGAGCCACAGGCATGGCAGAGCTGGACATCCCGGGTGACACCATGCAGGCCCTGCCGCCGAGCTCAGGGTGGGATCTGGCCTCAGGCCCGCGTCCCCACACCTCCTGGCCGGTACTCTGCTCACAGCGTGTCCAGCACGCATCCTCTCGTGCAAGGAGGCGGCTCGCACCAAGCTCCTGCAGCCGAGGCGCGTTTAGCACACTGCGCACCAGTGGGGGCCAAACACCCCAAGGCCCTGGTGCAGCCACAGGGAGAAGAGGCGGCGCCTGTGGCATCACAGGAAGAGAGGGAAGAGCCCATCTTCCTTTTGGGAGCCAGACCTTTCTGCCTTCCAGGGACTTGTTCTCTAGCCATAAAATGTAGTGCATACTACTTCATTACTGCAGGGAACTGGAATGGGTTTTGACAGTTAATTTTATTTATTTTTTTGGTGGAACCGGGGATTGAACTCAGGCCCTTGCGCTTGCCAGGGACACACTTATTCCACTAAGCCATCTCCCGGGCCCCCTGGCAGTTAATTTTAATACAGGGCAAAAGAACATTTACAACCAATGATGAAATAAGATTCTAACAAATTCAAAAGCATATGGCTGCTATGGGACTCAGAAACCAGCCGACCCATCCTCCTGGAGCCTCCCTTGGGGTCACGTGGGCTCTCAAAGCTAAGTGGCCACAGTTGGAGGGGGGCACTCAAGGACCGGGCCTTCTCAGCCCTCACCGTTCTCTCTTCTGTTTTTACTCCCAAATCCCATTGCTTGAGAAGAAAGCTTGAAGGACAAAGAGGAAAACTTGGGCCTTCCTCCTATGCTGAGTGAGAAGTTGGGACCCTGTGGAAAGGGCGGCCGCACAGAAGTGCATGCGTTCTGTGAGGTTCACATTCTCCTGCCTTCTGGAATCTGCCAGATTTCAAAGGATGACAGCCAGGTAAAGCAAAGGGAACAAAGGTGCTACACTGACCTGTTTTCACTGTATTTTTACATAAAGATTTTTTCCTTTACCTGATTTTTTTTTTTTTTTTCCTGGAACTGGGGATTGAACTCAGGCCCTTGCACTTGCCAGGGAAGCACTTATTCTACTGAGCCATCACCCCGGCCCCTCTTTACCTGATCTTAACTGTGTCCCTTAACAGTTGCTATGATGAGCAGAAACACAGAAACGGCACCAGGATTTGGAGGCGGACTTACTTATGTTGAGGGCACTGACTGGGATCATTCCCAGAATATCTGGCCCTCGTCTCTGTGGTATGGGGCTGAGACGGATGGGCAGGAAGTGCACGGGCTGCACGGCTTAGCCACTGGGACCGTTTGTACAATGCCCACTGGAGTACCAGCCACACATCACAGCAACCAGCTGTTTCTAAGCGACAGAAGCAACCTGATCTGGAACAGGAGCTGTTACCCAGGCAACTAAGAGACTGCAGTATAGGGGGGAGGTGTTCTGTCACAGTGTCATTCAAAATTGTGTTCTGGAATATGACAGTCTCCTTGCTGGCTCCACTCTATGCCTGATCCTGCAGGGCGATACCATCTGCACTGGAGCAAGTCCTGAGTGCTTACATTTGCAAAACAAAGAAACAAACAAGAGGAAAGAAAAGATGCACAGTAAACTATTTGGATGTGCTTTTGACCAGGATGCAATTTATGTGACTGCCAAGAAGGTGACACTACCAAGCCCACTCCCACCTACCAGCCTCAAAACAGAAATCTTTGCCAACTTTCACATTTAACTGCACGAGAAAATATACTATGGTCACAGCAGTGTAAGATGTCTGTGGTGAACCTCCCCCCAGAGCAGAGGGTCCTCAGTGGCCCAAAGCTCAGGTTTCCAGGGACAGGGCTTGAACCTGCCACCTTGGTTCTGCACCAAGGCACAGCCCCTCTTCTTCTACTTATGGAAGCTTTGTTTCCACAAAAACTTGTTTTAATTTCATTTCTTTTTCTTTTTTAAAAAATTTATTTATGTGTGTGTGTGTGTGTGTGGCCAGCTCAGCCCACCAGGGGGCGGGGCT
>NDGN011443815.1:0-11879 GCA_002564285.1 Tympanoctomys barrerae
CTTCTTCTTCTTCTTCTTCTTCTTCTTCTTCTTCTTCTTCTTCTTCTTCCCTCCTCCTCCTCCCCTCCTCTTCCTCCTCTCCTCCTCCCCTCCTCCTCCTTCTTCTTCCTCTTCCTCCTCTTCTTCTTCTTTCCTCCTCCTCCACCTCTCCTCCTCCTCCTCTTCTCCTTCATCCTTCTCCTCCTCCTGTTTCCTCTTGTTTTTCTTTTTCTTTTTCCTTCTTTGTATATGTATGTCAGTGATCCAGCTCAGAGTAATACCCATATTTGGCAAGTGCTCAGCTGCTATCTTTAATGCTTCTCAGGGAGGTGATGAATATCCTTGTCAGTGACTGTAATCCTGTAAAATGTCTTATGATTGTATATGAGATTATCTGCTATAATTAAAACAATGCGTAGGTGGTTATTTATTTTCTTGCTTTCAGATACCTATGAAAATGGAAACTACTTCCTGGCCAACTTTACAGCATCTCAGGTAGACTACTTAGTTTTATAAATTATTCTCCAGTTCATTAAAAATTATACATTTATATGTTTGAACTATATAACTATAAAACCTTTCATCTTAATGGAAGGTCAATCCTGCTTTTACTTCTCTAGTTCAGGTTTGTTGACAGTAAGGTAAGGAAGAAACAGTCCTATTTTAACCATTTTTCAATAACCCATGGGGGGAAGGGAAGGGAAGGGAAGAGAAAAGAAAAGAAAAGAAAAAGGAGAAAAAACAAGGAAAAATGGACTCTTAAATTCATGACATTTCCAAGGATGAAACTCTCCAACATGCAGCAAAGCTGGGTAACACAGTGGCATGCAACCAATAATAAACATTTAAATTCTGCATTTGTCAATGGTCTAAACTAGGTCTGTCTCATTTTGACTGGTTCTCATGTATCAGGTGTCAGCCTCAGTCTGTTAGTCTGCTTGAATTGTCTTGCTGTTATTCACTTACATATGTATTTACTTGGTTAAGGATGATCTAAAATGAAATCATAGGGAGGCCTGAGCATAACTTTTCATGATTACTGAAGTGAGGAAAAGTGGAAATAAATACCTCAATATTGGGCTTTTTAAAATGTATTTGGTTGTTGCAGGGCCTCACTATGCAGCTCAGACTCAGGTTAATCCTCCTGTTTTCAGCCACCCCAGCACTGGGATTATAGGCATGTGTCATTATGCCTGAACTCTGGCCAATCAGCCTTCCTTAGGGCTGGGCTGGCACAGCATATGGTGCTGGAGATCGGACCATGGTCCCTGCACTTGGCTAAGCAGCTCCTTTAGTACACTGAGCTATCTCTCTAGTCCAATACCTCAATACTTTTAAAATCAATTCTTGCATCAAGTTTCCTAATTTCCCATTGGCAAAGTAGAGTCATAGGGCCAAGCCCAGAGGCACGGCAGGGACAGGACATCTCATCCAGAGAGTAAAAATTACACAGAAAAGGATGTGAATAGAGAAGAATGAATGATGGAGGATCACGATGCAACCAATACACCAGGCATGTTCAATGAGTCCATGTATATAATCTATAATTCTAACAAGAAAGCTAGGGGTCATTCTCTGGCAAACCTGCAATCTTCTTGTGTTTAGGTTGTTATCCATTGACTTGATATAGGAACTATTGTAGCAAAAATCTATTGTTTTCTATTCTATAGTGGTGTTTCAAATATTGTCTATTATATATCACTTTTGCTTTCTCTTTTTAAAATTATCCACCTCTAGGCTAACTTTTTAGAATTATCCACCTCTAGACTGTTTTATATATGTCCTGGTTCCTAGATATGCTCACTCTATTTGAACGCCATTTAATATAGATTTCTCCTAAAACATAGTGCCCAGAGTTTATATCTTCACTATCCAGTATAGCACCCATGAGCTAGATTAGCTAATGAGTTCTTACTAGTGTGACTATCCTATTTTGAAATACTCAAATAGTTACTTTGAAAAAAGATTATAAAATACCCCACACCCATTTTTATATTTAATACACTGAAATAACATTTTAGAATTTTTTGGTTAAATGTAATATATCTTTAAATTAATTTCTTCTGTTTTCTTTTTTTTTCTTCTGTTTACTTTTAAAAAATATCATTACTGGAAAAAATTTAGTTGCATAGATGGTTTGTATTGTATTCCTACATGATGGCATGAACTTTGATAATGTCTATACTTTTTTTGGCATGACTTTCTTATTTTTTGTGGGTGCTTCACAGCTTTAAGTTTTTACACACAAATGCCAGATGTTTGGGACATACAAATGTCATAGACAGCTAATGCCTTGGAATCATTTTCATAGACATAAAAGTACCAGATGATGTTTTGTTCTATACTCCATTTGTTTATTTGAAACTAAACGCAGCCATTTACAAATTACATCTGAGTTTTATCTCTTATTAATGAATAGTTGACTATAAGACTTATTTTTCCTCTTGAGTTGTTATTTGTAAATGAAGCTGTTGATCTATAAACCCTGGAGTTTGTTCTATTTCTAAGTACTCACCTTAAGAAATACCCTTTCCTGTTTAATCTATTTCTTTGTTATAAAACATTAGGTCACCTTTAAATAATTTCTGACCCCAAGTTTCTATTTTTTCTTTATTTCAAATTAGTGACAGATGTATCACTACTTCTGTGATGTTTGGTGAATTGCTTCCTTCCCTCTAAAGAGTGGAGGCCTGAGAGGAAAGGAAGCTTCCAGCTTTCTGTGGGGTCACACTCAGCATCACCCTGGCTGCTAAACCAGCTGGTGAGGATGGGACTGGAGCTGCAGCATTTGCTGGTTTCTGTAGTGTAAAGAGTCCCTCATCTTATCCAGTTTTGGGTTAGTAAACAGCTTGCAAAATTCCAGAATATTTATTAATCAACTACTAAATCAGGAAGAATTAGTCCTAATGTACTTTCAAGTTATATTCCTTCATCTTGATTTTTCCTTCGTCCTGCCTGTTTAATCAGCCAAAAACGACATGTTAATTCTTCAGAAATGAGCAGCACTTGAACATTTTCCCTAACTCCTGACACCATGAGAGTTGGGATGTTTCTAACTCTTCTCTGCTGGGAGGATCTCTTTTTCTTATTGTGTAAATTTCTTGATGGGTGCATTGTGCACATGTAGCTGGTCCCACTTGTGTTTACAAAGGGCCAGAGAAAGCAGCGTGGTACTTGGGGTGAGCCTCAGACCACTGGATCCCTGCAGCACTCCCTGTCTCCTTCATGTCACCTTCTATATCCTACCCATCCTCCTGGGGCTTCTGAAGTTCTGTGTCCTTACCAAGTCCTCTTCCCACAGTGACCTTTTTTTTTTTCTTTCTCTTCAAACCACAACGAATTTCACTATCATTTTCATTTAGTCTTTGAGTGGTATCTTGCAATTTATCCCTTATTATAACCCTTAGCTTGAAACTTAAACTGGTCATAATTTATGTAAGTACATATATCACTGTGAACTGTGCTTATGTAAGATCTGGTTGCATACTCTTTTTGTCATCCTGTGTTAACTGGGGGAGTTCACATATGTGCATCATGGTTCTACCCTGTCTGTGTCTTTTAGCTCTGTGGCCATGAGCTTCTCTGTGAAGCAGAGACAATATCGCTTTCTTTTCAAAATTATTGTAAAAATTATTAATAAATATACACAAAATAGCTTTTATATTTCTTATACCAAGACCTATTTTGACATCATCAAAATTATTGTAGCAGATACTCAGAAAATAAATGCTCAAGAAGTATCTAATTAAAATTTAAACGGCAATTAAAAATGAAAACAGGGCCAGGTATGGTGGTACATGTTTCCAGTTTCTAGAGATTGAGGGAGAGAGATTGAAAAATCTGAGCCCAGTCTGGACAATTTAGTAACTTAGCAAAGCTCTGTCTCAAAATTTAAAAAAGAAAATGGCCTGAAATTATAGCTTAGTATAATGACCCTGAGTATCTCTTCTGCTGCAAAAGAGAAAGGAAGAAAGGAAGGAAGGAAAGAAAGAACAAATCAGTACTACAAAAATGTTTTATACTACTGCATTTTAATGTGGAATATGGTCTATTTAAAAATTCATTATTTTTTTTCTCTCTACAAATTCTTTACAGAATATCTTGAAAATCCAAGTCATACACAATAAGTATTTAAGTGACTCAAACCCTCTGAAGTTTGGATATATTAAAGTCTGGGGTATAATCTCTACTTATGTGACCCAAGTCGTTTTCACCTATGACAACCAGCAATTCATAGAGACCAACTTGAAGAGTGACCCGTCCCATCAGGTATGGCTGCATAGAGTACCATTGGTACAGGATACACGGGGAAGCTTGAGAAGGCAGAGGAAACTGGCACGGGGCTTCAGCTTGGGGAGAAGAATAGCTGAGGAAGGCACAGTCCTGAGGGAGTCTGTCAGGTTGGCCCACTAATGAAAGAAGGGGTCTCGCTTCGCTGGCTTCACTGGGTGGGTGAGCAGCTTAGTAACTTCCCACTGGGTCACAAGTATAGCATTTGTGGTGACTTTTCTTTATGTGTTAGGGGCTTTTCTTTTAATTTAACCAATATGAATCCACAGTTACTTGGCCAATTTGTCCTTAGGGTTATTATGGTGCCCCTCTGATGTTGTATCATACATGATCCTTACAATAAGAGTAGGGATTAAGGGGGGGGGGCAGGGAGATAGCTTAGTGGTCTAAGCACCTGTGTGGCAAGCACAAGGACCTGTGTTTGATTCCTGGTACCGCATGCGGTGCGCCAGCCCTGCACTGTGTCAGCCACTGAAAACAGGCATGGTAGTGTAGTCTCAGCACTGGGGAGGCTGAGACAGGAAGATAACTATGAGTCTGAGCTGTGTAGTGAGACCCTGTACAAAGTAAATAAATCTTTAAAAAAATTATTTAAGAAAGAGTAGGGGCTGAGGGGGTGGCATATTCCATATATTGATATCTGCTTCAGTGAGGAACACGTCATTGGCCAATGTTGGGGCATCCAAGCCTCCTGTCCATGAGCATACTTATCTCATTTAATCATCATAAGATAGTTTATGCTGTCACCACTATTGACCTTCTTGGATATGCACACATTAGGAAGGTTACCAGAGTGTTGAATAGATATGCTCCTGAAAGTGTTGCAGCATGCCCAGCTCTGGTGACCTTTCTATTGTAGTCCAGGGACCAAAGAACAGTGCTCTGTAACACCCTCTCCAGGTGTTTACTAAGGAAATTATACTGTGTTTGAGTAGACTGGTTTCCCAGGCTATGTGACAAAACTCGCTTTTGCACTCAAAGTCCAAAACAAGGACAGAGTGATCCCCTAAACTGGCTGAAGGATTTCCCCTCTTTCTTGGAACATTCACACCCATGGTCAAATTGATGGGTCGTTCCAGTTGAAAACTGGCATTAAACTGTGGTGATCATCAAGTGAATGTATCCCACCTCTAGTGCAAAAGTCGCTTAGTTGACTGAGGTACAGTGACTTAGATAGAAGACCCTATTCGAGGATCGGCTCTTGTGGCTTTTTGTTGTCCAAATGCAAGTAAAGAAGAGGTGTTTTAGAAGAGGAAGTACCAAAGGCAACCACAAAGGAAAAACTATTCTGCTTTAGAGCGTAAAGCTAATTATCAGTATGGGTTTATCAACCTGTAGGGAATAGCTTAGAAACGTGGACAGTGGGTAGTTATAGTTTTTGTTTCCAAATGATAAAAAGGGCACCATGGTGATATTTGCATTTTAGAAAATGACCCAAGTAAATGCTTTCTCTATGGCCTTTTGTAATTATTTATGGCTGTTTTACTGGAATATCGAGGCCAAAACCACTTTCTGCAAGTAACTCCTTCTAATTAAAAACAATGCAGAAAAATCTCCAAGTGGCTTCTTTTAGAAAATCTCTCTGGGACCCCAGATGACTCTTATGGGGCTGGCACTATGGGTATGAGGTGTTGATGATCATGAAACAAAACCAGCCAGCTGCCATGAAGGTTAAAATCCAATGGCAAAGAAAACAGATTCTAATAAATGCAAGTCTGAATCACAACTGTAACTATGTTTGAACATTGCAGTTCTGAACAAAGTGGGAAGAAAGATTTCTAAAATAAGGTTATGCCCAAAGATTTCTCCAAGTTAATAATTTATATGATCAGTAAAACCACATTCATAGTGCTATTGTTCTCTTAAGAAAAATGAACTTTTTCTTTGTTAAATTGCAATTTTTATTTATTTTTTTATTTTTAGAGAAGGGTCTACAGGGTGTTCTGGGTCTCACTACTAGATCGGACTCATAGTGATACACCTGTTTACAGCCTCTCAAGAGCTGGGATTACATGTGTGTGTCACCACGCCCAGTCTCAATTGCTGTCTCAGTGTGCCCCGGGGGTGGGGCCAGCATGGCAGGCCCAGGAATTGAACCTCCGCTCCTGCTTGCAGGCGCTTTAATCCACTGAGCTATTTGGCCAGCCTTTAAATTGCAATTTGAAGTGTGCATTAAAAATAACATTTAAGAAGTTTTAACATTATATTCTTATCTTCTTTTCCCTCCTGACAGACACTAACTATTCAATTAACCGACAAGAACATCAACCTGGAAAAATTAACTGAGGTTATTTGGATTCATGGTGAGCCAGTAGCTACCACTCCAACTGTGATGAGTGTCAGCCCCACGAGTACTCATCCATCTCCATCCACCCCCGAGGCCACCAGCGCTGAGACTGTCACTGCTTCCCGTAGTGCGGATACTGCGGCGAACACTACTGCCACCGTTCTGGTCACAAGCACACCTTCTGCGAGTTCTACCCATGTTACCACTGCTGCTAGTGTTTCTGACACAACTACTCCACCCCCTCCAAGTAGTACAACTGCAAGAGTGACTGCCACTGTCCCCACCACATCCACACATCCTACACCAAGTGCTACTTTAACTAGAACTAGTGCTACTCCTCATCACACTACTGCTCCTTTCACCGCAAGTACTATTACCACTGGCGTTAGTACCCTCTCCCCCATCCAAACTACAGACTATGCAACAAGTACTGTGAGTGTCGCAACTACTCGCATTATTGTTCCTGATACAACTGCTCCTTTCCCTACTACTGAAAGGCCTGGTACTACAGTTCCTATGAGCACCGCTCCTTCCCCCCAAGATGCTACAGATGTCACCACTAGCACTTCTGCCTCTGCGGTAACTACTCCTCTCCCTACCACTGTAGGCACCAGCACTACTGTTCTCTTCACTACGGGTTCCTTCCCAACAGCTACCGCTAGTGTTGCCACCAGTACCACGGCCCCTGGTACCACACCTTTCCCCACTCCTTTAAACACTAACGCTACTGCTCCTGTTAGCACTGTTTCCTTCCCAACAAATACCACTGATACCACCGCTGGTAATACTGCCCCTGCTACTACACTTGTCCCCACTATTATGGGCACTGGTGCTTCTGCGCCCTTCAGCACTGTTTCCTTCCCAACAGACACCACCAATGCCACCACGAGCCCTGTTTCTCCTAGTACAACTACTCCTTTCCCTACGACAGTGAACTCCAGTGCTACTGTTCCTCTTGGCACCATTGCTTTCCCAGCATATACCACCAATGTCACCACCCATGAGCCGACTCCTTCCCCCACTACTGTGAGCACCAGTGCTACTGTTCCTGTCAGCACCGTTTCCTCCCCAGCAAAAAGCGCTGAAGTCACCGCTGACACAACTTCATCTAATGCTACTCCTTCTCCCACGTCTTCAAGCACTGGTGCTACTGGTTCTATCACCACCGTTAGGTTCCCAGCAAATGCCACCAGTGCCACCACTAGTACTGTGGCCCCTGATACTACGCTTGTCCCCACTACCGTGGGCACCAGCGCTCCTGCTCCTGGTAACACGATTTCCTTCCCCACAAACACTGCTGAGCTCACCACTAATACAACTTCATCTGATCCTACTCCTTTCCCTGCCTCTTTAAGCATGAGTGCTACTGTTCCTGTCAGCACCGTTGCTTTCCCAACTAACACCACCAATGCCACCACTAGTCCTATTTCTCCTGGTACAACGGCTCCTTCCACTATGACAGTGGATTCCAGCGCTACTGTTTCTGTCAGCACCATTGCGTCCCCAACATCTATTGCCAATGCCAGTGCCACTGCTAGTACCACTGCCCCTAGTACTACTACTGGGAGCACCAGTGCCTCTGCCTCTGTGAGCAGCAGTCCTTCCCCAACAAATACCCCTGACCTCCACCATAGGTCAGCCCCAGATCCTACTCCTTCCCCTGCCTCTTTAAGTTCTAGCACTACTCTTCCTGTCGGCACCCTTGCTGTCCCCACAAACACCACTAATGTCACCGCTAGCACTGCCGTCCCTGGTGCTACTCCTCTCTCCTCTACTGTGAACGCTACTGCTGCTGTTGCCACCAGCACCATTTCTTTCCTAACAAACACTACCAGTGTCACCAGGAGCCCTATTTCTCCTGATACAACTATGCCTTTCCCTGCTACTGTGAGCACCAGTGCTGCTGTCCCAGTCAGCGCCCTTCCTTTCCCTACAAATACTACCAGTGTCACCACTAATACGACTGCCCCTGCTACTTCTCCTTTCCTCACTCTTGTGGACACCAGTGCTACTGTTCCTGTTAGCACTACTCCCTTCCCAATGAATGCCACTGATGTCACCACTAATTCGACCACCCCGGACACTACTTCTCCTACCACTTGAACACCAGTGCTCCTGTTACTATCAGTACCGTTCCTTTCCCAAGAAATAGTAATATCACCACTAGTACTACTGCCCTGATGCTTGTATCCCTGCTTCAGTGTCTCGGGTCTTATCAGGACCACTTCTTTCTAAGCAAGTGGTTTTGGTGTCTCCACTAGTGCTATAGTCCTCTCACTATAAACATTACCAGGTCCACTGCTAGTGTTTCCTACAATCATGATGAATTTCCCAGCAAGTTCTGCTTATCTTATCACTAGTCCTACTGCTCCTGATACAAGTACTTTTTTCTCTGCAAGTGCTAGTGGGATTTCTGTCACAGCCACTCCTTTCCTAAATACGCTTGATGTCACAACCAACACCACTTCTCCATACACAGCTGTTCCTTTCATACAAGTGCTAATGCTCATACCTCTCTTATCACAACTGTTCCTTTATTGATGTCACCACTGGTACCACGGCTGCTGACTTTGCTAGTCTTTGCTCCACAAGTGCTATGCCTGCTATGGCTGACTGTCACAGCCACAGCTGTTGTTTACCAATAGTGCTGGATCTAACGCCAGTACTACAGTTCTGAATGCGTCTACATTGTCCCTTTCTGCTATTTCTTTCACACGTATTTCTTTCGCTAGTACTAGCACTATTCTTCCTAGTGCCACTGTTCCTTCCTTGTCAAATAATACTAATATTAACACGTTTATTACAATTCACAATATCATGACCGATTTCCCTACAAATGCCAGTCGTGGTAATAGAGCTTCTCTGATAAGCACTTCCTTTTATACAGGTACTGATGATACTAACCATAATAATACACTTCCAATGCCAACTACTTCTCCTAGGAGTATTAGTGCTGGTTCTACTTTCAATTATCTCCCCAGAAAGTACTGATGCTATGAACACTACTGATATATGAACTACCACGAGTTCTGATGCTGCTAACACTACCACTGATATTTCTACTAACAAATTCTTCCATTGTGTCTTCTGGTAGAAGCATTAGTCGTGTTGTTACAATAATCATTACTCTTTCGACCAGTACTCTTGCTTCTAGCATTAATGATCATCTTTCTTTTATGACTGATTTTTTTCTATATGTACAAATGCTGCCAGCGCTGGTAATATTGTTCCTGTTGTGACTGCTTCTCCATCTTCAAATACTCCTGGTATCAGTATAAGTAATACTGTCACTTCTATGACCAAGCATGAAATTCCTCCCATTCCTCCTAATCATATGTTTACTTCTGTTCTAAACTCTGTATTACAAATACTACATCTACTATTGACACCTACTAATTTTATGACCTATACTAATGCAAATGCCACCTATTTCAAACCCTTGAATACAAAACCTACCATGAAAATAGATGCTAACATTGCTACTAGTAGGACATCAACCTTGGCACACAACACTAAATCCCACACATAAATCTGACCGAGGCAGCAGTGGTGCCATGGTGCAGCCACTGCAGCAGCTACTGTTGAGATCCTGTGGACTTCACACGTAACCTCAGTATCTCGGACAAACCCACATTAGGCTGTGAAATATTGCTACAGATGTATTCAAATAACTTTACTTGTTTCTTGCGCTACAACACATAATACAATATCTGAGAGCAATATGATGCTCATGGAATTAAATCATCTCTCTAACAACAGTTATTAATATCACAGATTAATTACTGATGCTAAAAATAGCACTTTATTTTCCTATAGACTTTTCCAAATACTGACAGTAGCTATGTTATGATTTATCATTACACACACTCTAAGTATTATTGCCTCTGGAAAAGACTCTAGCTTTTGCTACAGATATGGAAAATGCTACAATTGGAGATTTTGTACATATCTTGACTTCAGGCAGTAAACTAGAATTGTTACTTTTTTATTATCTTAGAAAATAAAAATGTGATTATAGATATTCAAAATACAAGTTCCTCAATCTTGTAACCTTAGGTTCATAGGTGGTACCAGTAGTCTTATCACAGATTTGATATGTACAGGTTGAGCATCCCTTAGATGAAGTGCTTGTGACCAGAAGTGTTTCACTTTTGGGACTTTTAAAAAGATATTGAAATACATATTTAAACAGTATGTGATTTCCTGAGGCTAAAACACAAGTGTAAATATGAAATTCATGTATGTTTAATGTATGCCTTATACCCTGAAGATGCTTTTATACGCTATTTTAAATTATGCAATAAAAGAGTTTCACGGTGTGAAATTTCTTGCTTGGGGCACCACGTCAGTGCTACGAGCTTCAGATTTCAGATACTCTGGGTATGGATGCTCACCCTGTACTTCTCTTTATCACACTGATGCAACTGCAGAACACTGAAGTTAATCCTAGTTATGAGAGCGTGTTAGGCCCTTACTGTTACCACCAATGCCTGGCTCCCCCTCTTCCATGAGAAAGGAATCATCCTGACAGAAGTAAGGCTGTGGAGGGACAGCCAAGGCTAGTGTCTGCCCTGAATCGGAGTTCATAATCGTGTTTACTTCTCTTATCTACCAGCTTTTCCTCTTCACTGCCCAGGCTCTTCAGTGTGCAAGGACTTTCCCTGTGTACTTGGTCCTTTATAGTCAAGCTCATTTATTTTTGATGTGTTAATTCTTCAGATCACCCAGATCCCTATTGAGAGATTCTTGATCATTATTAGACCTAGCCAACTTGTTTCCACTGAAGATTTAACACTAGATAAGTATTCCCAAAGTGTAGAGTAGGAGTTTGTAGGGTGTCCTAACACTGTTCCTGAGTTTAAAAAGTCAAATCTATTCTCAAAATACTAAGTTATTTTTTATACTTTTCTGCTGGATGGTTAAGACCAAGATAAAGCAAGACCTATGTAACAAGAATTGTAGCTTTTGGATCTGATAAGGTCAGTCAAATACCCTCAGGATTTTATCCTGAGACCCTGTACCTCAGATTGTAGATCCTTTGTCAGTGTCAGCTGTGTGGATGAGTCACGGCTATTGCTTGGCCAATTTGCTTTCTGTGAAAGCCTGAGAAAATGTTTTCTTTCCATGCTCTCTAGAAAATGTTTTATCTCCATGTGACTCTCCTTAGGCACACTCTACATCATTGTTCACTTTCTTCTTTGGCCCCATAATCTCCTTGATTAGAAAATTTGGGACACAACTGAGTTACATGATGCTATAGTACAAGTTCCCATATGTCCTGAGTCTTAATTGACCTTGGAAGGCTAGGACCAAAATGTTGGCT
>NDGN011443820.1:0-24872 GCA_002564285.1 Tympanoctomys barrerae
GAAAGCAAGAAAGGATGAAAGGATGAAAGAAAAAAGAAAGAAAGATAGATTAAAAAGAAAGAAAATCGGTCCAGAAGTGTGTAGAATTTTTAAAATCATGTATCGTAAGGAGAGTAAAGGAGACAAGAAAGGACATAGACAGTCTGGTCAATTATATTAGCTGTTTCATATTTGAAAAAGTTTTAAAAATCCATGCAGCTATGATTCTCAGTTGTGGTGAGGATAGATGTTGAAGGACTGCTATATTTCCAGATACAAGCACATATCTAAAACTGGTTAGAAATTATGTGATTGTGTGTATGAATTTTTTTTGTGTGTGGTACTGGGATTTGAACTCAGGACCTTGCACTTGCCAGGCAAGCGCTTATTCTACTGAGCTATCTCCCTGAACCTCAATGTGTATGAATTTTTTAATTCATATTTGAGAAACACTTGATTACTTTCCTGGGTTGCCTGTTACTGGATTTCTACTTTGTTACTAAGGAAATAAAGCTATCCAGTAAGCATCAAAATAACCGGTCCAGACCCAGTGATCATTTTGAAATTGGTTTTAAGGATTGATTTATATATTGAAGTCCTAATCCTCAAGGAGACCTACAAAGCAAGGCCTCTGAGAGAAGATGACAAGGTAGTCTTAATGAATGGGCTTAAATGCTCTTATAAGAGGAGTCTGAAGAGGTTCATTAGTTTCTGCCACCTGAGAAGACAAAACCACCTCCTAAGAACCAGGAAATGGAACTTCAAAGCTTTCACTAAATACAAAATGGACCAGGGCCTTAATCTTGGGTGTCTTAATGTCCAGAATTGTGAGAAATTTCTGTTCTTTATAAACTAGCGGAGCTTATGTGTCTTATGACAGCAGTCTGAATAGACTAAGACATGACAAACATAATACCAGTTTTTATCAGTTGCTTTTATAAAAGCTTAGACAATGACCAAAAAATTATGCATAGAAAAGTTGTATTATGAAAACATTTAAAAACTAAATATGACAAACTTCATGGACATTAAGGTTTTATTTCTATAGTTAGAACAAAATTAATACTTTTTTGTATTTTTATTTTTTTCCATAATTTTATTGATAAAAATTAATACATAAAAATATTTTTACACTTCACTTATCATTTAGCAATTAACGTTACAAATCTGCATGCCAATGAACATATATAATCAGAAATATTTGAAGTGTTTAGAGAAATTTAAAATTTTTCCTTCCATCACTCCTGTTAAGCTTAACTCCTGTGATTTTCCTCATCTTAGAACATAGCAGCATAATCTTTCCACTTGTTTGAGCCAAAATTATGCAAAATCATCATTTGTAAGGCTTTCCCCCCACCTTCCCATAAGAAGTCCATACACAGCTCCTGCCAACGCCACCACTAACATGTGTCCTGAGTCTATTTCTCATCATCTCTACTGTCACGTTTACAAACGATGAGTTGCAACCCACTGACGAAGTACGAAATCAGTTTAGTGGGTTGCTGGTGTGGCTTGTTTAGATGTCTCCTGAAGCCTCATGGGGCCATAGGCGGCGCTTTTTCAGAGGTGGCTGGGTCCATCTAGAGCTGGAATTGTTTCAGGGTGCTGTGCTAAGATTAAGGGTGTGAGTGCCACCTGCCCAAAGTGGTCTGGACAAGATAAAGGGGCAGAAAGACCCCGTTTTCTTGCTGTCTTCTGCTTGCCATGAATTGGTTCTCTCTGCTATGCTCCTCTGCTAAGCCACTCTGGCTTGGAGCCAGCAGTTGTAACTGAAATCTACAAACTGTGAGCTCAATAAACCTTTCTTCTTTTAACTTTAGGGGCAGGGTGTTTTGTCTCAGCAATAAGTATTTAAATTGGAATTAATCAGCTTTTCTTCTTCTATCATAAAAGAAATTAGAAAATCTCAGAGCTCATCCCTCTTGGTAAAAGCACTGCCTCATGAAATTTTTGTTAATTTGTGTTTATGTACTGAATCACCACATAAACATATTTCTTCCTCTGGATTGTGGTAAAAATTAAATCCTAGATTTAAGCCCAGATTATTGCTTGAGAATTACCAGGATTGTTTAAAACCAGGAACATTCATTCAAAGCATGCCAAGAAACAAACACGATGGTCTAAGAGTCCCACACGATCTGGCACCTGTTATCTACGTCACCACATTTCTGTCTCTCATGCTCACTAGTCATGCTCCAGTCCCACTGGCCTCCGAGCCACTGAAAGCAGCAGTCTCCCCACCTCAGTGGCTTTGCACATGCTGATCCCTGGGCAGTGTTCTTCAGACATGGGAGGCTTTGTGCAAATGCATCTTCTCAAAATCACCTAAGATATTGCTGTCTTTGCTTTGTTCTTGTTCTTTCATGGAGCCTCTTCCCATAAGAAGCCACCTACTATATCCGTTCTAGGTTTCAGACTAGTTTACTGCCTGCCTCCCTTAAGATCTATGGAGCCAGAGTCCTCCTCATCCGCCTCCGCTGCTGAGAACCTGAATTTGAAGCTGGCACTTAGGGCGCACTGTGTGCATTTTGTCACAGAATGACCTACCAATTTGAAATGCTACACCAGACTTGGGAATCAAAGTTGAATAACAGGCTCTGCCAACCACTTGACAGGCAGTATGCTTTCCTTTGCTTATCTCTATCTTAGTCCGCTAGGGCTGCATTAAGATACCATAACTTGAGAGCGGGGAAGCCCAAACTAAGGCATCAGCAGATCGCTTTCCTGGGAAAGGCCAGCTTCCTCACGGTGCCTTGCAGCTGACTTCCCGCAGTAGACAGCAGTAGGCCCTTCTCTGAAGCACCATCTTTCACGTGTGGGATCTGTCCCCGTGTGACTAATCGCCGCCAAGAAGTCCACCCCTAATACTTTCTCGCTGGGATAAGGCTTTTACTACATGACTTGGAGAGAGGAGATGAACAGTCTGCTCATTCCAACCTCCATTCCCTTCCACATGGCCGGCTTCCTGTGAGCAAGGATCCTGACATGTTGTTCAATGTGTATAGCCTCTTCTAGGCACAAGGCCCAGAATGGAGTATTAATGCCCCTCGGGTAAACTACAGAGATCGTGGATTTGTGGCGATGCCAGCACACAAGGTTGCATGTTTCTTCAGCAAGTTTCTGTGGCCAGGGTTAAGCATAGAAAATACATATTTCAGAGTTGAGATTAATGGTCAGAAAGTTATAAAATGCATGGGGAATGGCATTTAGCCCTGGCTTCATGATTTATATAGACAATTTTGAGTCTTTTTAAAAAAGGTCTAAGCTTTTAGTCATTTTTAAATAAAATAATTAATACACGGGCACAACAATTTTCTTCCTTCCTTAAAATGTATTAAATATCACTCATTCATTCATTCACTCATTCATTCATTCATTCATTTGTTTGGCACAGGGTCTTGCTATGCAGCCCAGACTCATAGTGATCCTCCTGTCTCAGCCTCCCCAGCACTGGGATTACAGGTGGGCACCACCATGCCCTGTTTCAATGGCAAGCTCAGTGCCCCTGGGGACAGGACTGGCACAGTATGCATTACCAGGGATCAAACCTGAGTTCTTGGGCTTGCCAGGCAGGCACTTAGACCACCAAGCTATCTTTAGAACATAAATTGTAATTAGTTCTTGTTTTTGCTCTTTATTCTCCATATTGTCCTCCAGAACAGTATAGATTTGCTTCTTATGTCATCTCCCATGACAGTACATCTTAGTGAATCTACTCACTGCTTGTAAAATTCTAGAGACAGTCTACTACAGATAATTTCATCTCCAGTCAGATAAAGACCAATAAATTTTCAGGAATAAGTGTGCCACTCAACCAAGTCACAGACACTAAGCATGGCCAGTCGTTCCCACAACCCACTTCTTCTTGGCTTGACTCACAACAAAGCCCACCAAGTAACCTTGAGAGGTTACTTGCCTTTGATTATGGTCTCTAGGATTACAGGAATTTTATAAAAAGTTCTTCCCACAAGGGCCAACCAAGGCAAGTGACACATTCATGATGGACTATTTTCTCAAGATAATGGGGAACTCAGATAGCACAAGAAGAATATTTATATTTTTATTTTTAAATTCCATTTTGATGAATGTTTTTATTGTGGAAAACAAAGAAGATGACTTTCACGTTTGGATAGCATGATGAAGATGTTTACATCTTCCAAAGGTTAATACTTAGAAGAATATTTTAAAAACCAACTTGGCTGCAAATAGAGTAGGAAAGCACATCATTAAAACTTTATCTCTCCCCTCAGGAATGTTGAGAAGCACTCAGCAAATATTACATTCAGCCTTTTTGGCTGTGTTCATCAATTACAAAAGATACCATCTCCTCCTGTAAGTGAGGCAGATGGAATCCCAAACAAGTGGCCTCTCTCAAGGGCAGCCAGAGGCAAAGCTAGAATTTAAGCTATTAGAAAAAAACATAACTGAAACCCATATCCTGGAGCTACTGCACGGTGGGAATTATGCTCAGAGTCTGGTATATTGGGATATATCCTAACCTCAATTCTAACTACCATAATCATTGAATGATGGAATTTGAAATAAGAAGAATTCTCAACTCACCCTATCCAACTTCTCACTTTAAAAATGAGAAGTCCAATGGCAACAAATTGAAGGCACTTGTCTTCAATGATTACAGTACAGAGTAGGGCCAGGACTGGAATACAAGTCTCTTCACTCCCAGATGAAAAGTCCTCACACCATGTTGTTCCAAATATCAAGTCGGGGCCCAAGCCCTGAGGAAGCTGAGCCCCAATACAGGTTGGAACAGGCACAAACTCAACCCCTAAGCTGAGAGAGAATACATGTCACCTCCCATGACAGTGTGTCTTAGTGAATCTACTCACTGCTTGTAAAATTCTAGAGAAGTCTACTACAGATAATTTCATCTCCAGTCAGATAAAGACCAATAAATTTCAGGAATAATTGTGCCACCCAACCAAGTCACGGACACTAAGCATGGCCAATCATTCCCACAACCCACTTCTTCCTGGCTTGACTCACAACAAAGCCCACCAAGTAACCTCTCAGCCTTTGGTCTCTAGGACTAGAGGAATTTTATAAAAAATCAACTGTGGTCATAGCTTACTCAGAAAAGGGAGTTCTATAAGCCGGGCTGTCCATCAAGATAAGATTATTTATCTTGGATGTTCCAGGGACTCACTTGGTAACCTATCAAGCACTACATAAATGTCAATTTAATGAGCTTTGTCACTCTACTCTACTTGGCCTCTGCCCATCATCTGTCAACTCTCCTGAAGCTCTTTACCTTGATAGGCTGGGCTGACATCGTAGGGCATATGAGTCATGGGGACAGAGTCAGAGGGCTGTGAGGACATGATAGCCCCATGTTATAGGGAACATGGGATACACAGGTGCCAGAGGACAAAGTTAGGAAGGAATCAAAAGTGATCAAGACTACAACAGAGTAGCCCTTTAAGAGTACTTTTCTTTCAGATCAAAGGCTTCCTAGCCTTCACATCCTATTTGGTCTGTCCCAAATTCCACTTAGTCCTTCAAAGTACTAGTCTCTCCTTCTTCATTCATTCTTGCATCTTATCCACAAGGCCGTTTCACAGCTGTCATGAGCTTCTGTGGCTTTTCTTCCTCTGCCATCACAATCCAGAGGCATCTGTTTTTCTTCAGTTCCATAAACTATGTAACTATGTTTTTCCATACCCTTTGGTTCCCATTCATTCTTCCTTTCTGTATCCCTCTATCTGTTCATCTGTCTCTGTCTCTCTCCTCTCTCCCTCCCCTCTACTCCCCCCCTCAATACTCATCAGATCTGGTCCTTTTCATTCTTTTCTCAGGCCAATCATTAGGCTTAACCACTTTGCAGTTAGCCAATTTTACCGACAGTTAACGTGCATGTGTACTGACATTCAGCCAAACTGACACTGAGAATATCCCTCAAAGCTATGTTTGTTCCTTCCTCATTGTCTTGCTTCAAATCAAAGCTCTTGTAAATAGGATGAGAGCACTGGAAAAGATGTCAGAACTACTTCTAACATAACAGGCAACAAAACTGACTCAGAGATACTGCTTCGTGACCACCATAGGCTTTTAAGAGCCCTTTCCAATTTACCTTCCCAGTCTTCTCGCTAGTACCTACCTCACCCGTTCATATAAACGTTCTGTTCAAAACACAGCATACTGCTAAAAACTGGTCATTTCATCTTCTCACAATGATACTGCCTGGCAACACAAATATTTCCAGGAAGCTTAATTAGGTTTTGGTAGTCACAACTGATGAAGTTGGAACTCTTCCGCAGCTCAGATGCCAACCTGGAACCCAGCTGCACAGTGCTGCCCTCATTTCTGTCTCTGCTCAGAGGCACTCCATCCCTGGTCAAGAGTGAACGACTGGTGAAATCTGTACTGACAACAAATGACTACAAAACTGCATGCCTCATCACCTCCCCAACAGCGGAGTGTGCACACATGTGTGCATGTGTGTCTCACAGATACAAAGAAGTGTATATATAATAAATATGTGTACGCTTTAGGGTAAGTCATAAAACTTCTTATGCCAAGATGTCATGCATAAAAATTTTACTTTTTTTGATAAGTTCCTGTCAACCAGAATTCAATGTATGCTTACACAGCATTTTCTTATTTTTCCTACTCTCTGAACACTTTTCTTTCTGCCTTTGGTTCTTTTCTTCAAATTCTCACTTATCTTTGATCTTTGGCCTTGATAGAAATGTAGCTCATCATCTCTGTTACGTTTTTGAAAATTCTACTCAGGTAATTTCTTCTGGTAAAATGCCAAAACCAGATCAGTCATGGCCCTGGAGGTAGATGAAAAAGAAAGGGTCTATTTGGCAATGGCAGGGAAGATGTAAAATCACTGTGCCGTAAATGACAAAGGGCACAGGCAGAGAGAAAGGTGGGCACAGTCCTCGGACAAAGAGTCCTGCTTTGGGGATCCAGGAACATGTGTCAGATTCTGTACCTAGCACGAAAAAAGTTATGCAGTTGCCAAATGACATTTTGTGTATGCTTAAAGAGCATTTAAAAACACTGAAAGTTGGGGGTCTGCCCCTTAGCTCAGTTCTTAGCTCAGTTGTTGTGGCTGCTTCAACAGAGCAGTCAGGCTCAGGTGGCTGTGGTTCGATCCCCACAATTCAAGCCAGCCAAACCTGCCCTGAAGGCATTTAGAGCAAGAAAAAACAAACAAACAAACAAACAAAAAAACAGCAAAAGTAAAGCAGTAAGTAAGTAGACTCTGGCAAGGAACAGAGAATGGGAGAATGAAGGATGGATTATATTTTGAGCCATGCTAAGCGATAGGGGAAAACCTTCCATTTCTACTCACTCAGGAATGGTTCTGAGTCATTATAATACTACCTGGGGGCAACTCCTCTGACAGCTGTGGCTTCTATTTTCATTTGGAAATTCAGCTCTTCCTTTGCCAGTCTTGGCACATTTGGGGTCTGTTCTGAAGCATGACTCACAGCACTCTCCAAAGGCCAAACCACCACAGTATTCTGTTCAATCAGCACTCTGCTCCTTCGACCAAACAGGGATTCTCAGACTGAGACGTAAGATGAGGGCCCCGGGTCACCTGAGGAGGTAGGAATTCCAGCCAAGACACTTGGCAAAAGAAACACTGAGACTATCTGAGAGGCCTAAGGGAGAGGGGAAGGAGTTGAAGAACCTAACTGCCAAAGTTTTACTTAATCTACAACAGCCTATCGATCAGACAGCACCACTGTTTCCATGAACAAGGGTGACTAACATGTTTGCTGAGGGGCCAGGACCTGTGAGAGGGGAGGGGAGGATGCATCAAAGCCTACAAACAGCCTGAGGAATAAGAACAGCTATGAGGAGTCAGGTGCTCAAAGAGGTGATGTGAAGAAAGTAATCTCATCAACACACTAACAAATTATTATTGAAGTACACACCTTGCAGACAAACTTTTACACTGAATTGTGATTTTATTTTTTTTTCACAAAATACAAACCTTTGCACTACATTATAGTAGTGTTCTAGCACAAGAAAATTCCAAATTGTTCATGGTGGAGAGGAGGTTATATAATATATTTTTTCATTCTTAAAATCAATTATAAATAAAACGGTCATGATAAAGTATATTGGACTTGTACAGCATGCAGATTATTGCTTAGAACTTGCATATACTTTAAAGTGGCACACATACAAATAAAGTGTACAAACATTTTGAAATTTTTAACAAAAATACCAAAGCCATTTATTACCAATCCAGATAAAGCACAACTGGAAACCAAAATAAAGGATATTAAATTGTATTCTAATTACTGATAAGTCTTACTAACACTGATTTATAAATTATCTAGTTTCATGTTTTATAAATAAAACAAAGTTCTTCAGCCTTAGGGAAATTATAAAGTTATTCTCAAAACATTAAGTGTATTTTGAGAGACTTCCAAAAACTTTAACAATTAAATATTATGTATTATATAGTCTCAAAAAACTATATATAATATATATTGCATATATATTATACATATATATATATATTCACTATAGCTATTCCAAGTACTACAGTTTTCAAGTAGATTTTCCAATAGAGTCTAAATGGCATTATTATTACAACTTCTAACAATTAGCAAAAACAATTCCTAACTTATCCTAGCTATAAGTATTACCACACAGAAGCCCATTAAGTAAAAAAACAATAGTCATACCAGAAACAAAACAAGCAGGAAACAAAACTACACACCACATTTTATTCACAAATATATTTTTAGGTTTCATTAACCAAATAGTAGCAAGTAACTGCTGCACATTCCACTACAGAGATACAGAAAAATAAAGAAAAAATATAGGTGATGTTTAACAAGTTTTCAGCCAGAGGTATTTTACCTATAAATCTTTGAGATTTAGAAATGCTTCTCATTATTTTTGGTCTTGTATGTAGGGTCTGATTTCAAAATTCTGCAGCTCAGAGTGGTGTAAACATTTTCACTGCAAACAAATCAATCTTGGTAGGAGCTGCCTACCAGTCTGTCCTGGGATGCAAAGTATTTTCCAATCAAGGTATGATATTATCAGAGAGGCTGTCTGAGGTCTGGGTGAAAAGACAGTAGGGCTCAAGTCGTTGGGTGCTGAACTCCTGGAAACCCCAGGTAATCTTTTAGCTAGTAAGCTTGTTTTTAAAGAAATATTACCAGAACAAAGTTTTCTCTGTTGCAGAACAGTGTTCTAAATAAAATAACTCTGCCAAAGACAGACCCCCATCCCGATCCTACCTCCTAACAGCTCAGCCCCCCTCCGCTCCCCTAGCCTACAATAAACCCCTAGCTTAAACACTTTCTAAAATTCATTGCTAACCCAACTTAAGAAAAAAGAGTGATTACAGATGTTTCTAAATAAAATCATAATTAGCTTTGCTTTGTGTTGTAAACAGTTATTAGTAAATATTGAATGGCTTCCTGTAGCCTTCTGAATTGTGTTTTATTAGATTTACAACAATGCTTTTTTTCAAGGAGAACTGATTTGTAAACTTTTAACCTTGGTACAAGACCAAGAATGTTACAGATATACGGAAGATCTCTGGAGTTGACACAGAAAGGTGTTGGCCTATTGCAGGGAGGCACCAAGGAAGTCTGGTGTGTCAACCAGAACAAATAGAAGGACTAAAAAGATTTAGAAAACTTGGAGATTGAGGTTTTTCATCTTTTAAGGGAAAAGCAGTCTTGGTGTCTGCTTTAGATCCTAAAGGCTGTTTTTTGCTACAAATATCACATGTGTTTTGTATCAAAATTCTCTTTCAGCAGCTGTAATGGAAGCCAGCCGTGGTTAAGGCTGGGAGGTGCGTGCACCTCCGAGTGTACGCCTGAGGAGGCGAGTGAGTCCCTGGCTCCTACCTGTTGAAAACCCTGCACCACTCTTCTGAGAAAGTGGTATGGTAGCTTCTTATGGAACCAAAACACACAAGTACATAGGCGGCTATGAAATAGAACTGACAACGTCACCAAACATGTGAATTTTTCAATTTCATTCACAACTGGCTAGGAGTACTTCAACTCAACTCAGAAGCATATTTACATATTTGGAGTAAGTGCAACGCAAAAAATCAAAATTCATTCAGATGTTTACTAGGGCCTTTTGGAACATGTTTGTTTCCCTTAAAAATGAAGTAGCAGAAACACACGACTGTCACATTTCCCCTGTGTCTCCAGGAGAAGGTGGCCACCTGCACAATAGTAAATGGCGCCCTGACAGGAAAGCTGGCCCTTCATAGGTGGAGCGCACCTCCCCAGGTGCCCAGTGTGTCTCCGAAAGAGTATATAATTTTAAAACCGACACGAGTAAACTTTGACTTGAGTCAGCTACTAAGATTTGTAAAAGAATCTGATTCAGATGCCTACAAACTAGGCGTTTATTACAAGTTTTAAGACGGTACTGGGTCATCTGAAATATACCAGAAAGTCAATGATATTGACATAGCTCATTTCTCATAACATGGAACGGGTCTATGAAGTAAAATAGTTGAAATAAAAAAGTGTTAACATACTAAGGAGCACTTGAAGACTGAGTCAATTTGCACTCGTAAAACTCCATTTTGAGTTGTAAATAAATGCAAGGAATTCTTAAAATTTAGATGTAAGAATGTAGGCTTTATAAACTCAGGCTCATAATTCTAAATTCTCACAAAATATTTAATGAAGGATGTATGACCTCGCACACTACAAGTTGGTTTCCACTGATTTTTAAGTTTCACAACGACTTATTTTCCAGAATACTACACATTCAGGTTGTCACTAATCTTTTTCTAGAAAAATAGAATTAAAAATGTATACCAATTTACTTTTCTTTTCTACAAATAATTTATTAGTGTTGTCAAATATCATAATACCTCATAATCATTTATGTTAATCCATGTAGCCAAAATACTTAACATTTAAAATGTCTAGCAAAAATCTGTCATTTAATAAATGAAAAATTCATTGCTTAACAAGTGATATGATCTGCCTTTATTTGTATTTTAGGTAGCTGGATACAATCACAGAACAGCAAAGTACAGCTCTGTAGAGATCTGACTTAAAGTAGCATGGTAGGATATCGTGGCATTTCCATCTCATTTCTGTTGAATAAAGAAACATATATATCCTACTTTTTTACATTGAATTTGGATGCTGGATTAACTGTCATGCAGCCAGCATAAGGCAGGGCCCGAAGACTAAGGAAGTCATAGCCTTTGTTTAAAACTTTGCTTTTTAAAATATAGTATTAGTGAGCATCTCTACCATCAGTAAAAGGTAACATGAATGAAAGTAAAAATGAAGTTTCAAGCATGAAATAACTATTGAAACTACTACATGGGAACTCACTAACACAGCTTTATATTATATCATGGGTGGGTTTAAAATCTGCATTCAGAATTATAGAAATATCCAAAGAGTCAAAAATGTTTATTTCAAGGTTTATTTTTGTAAAGGAATGAATTTCCAAAATAGTTTTATAATATAAATGTTTTTCTTTTTTAAAAAGCCACTTTTCTTGCAAAGGAGCAGAACAAGGTAAAATCACTTTCTTTCCTAGGCCAATACATATTTAAGTGACTATGATGTAGACATCAGTAAATTTAATGAGCCATTATCAATGTTACTATTAGCTGCTTTAAAAACAAATACCTATATTTTACATTACTTTGTCAAAAATAAGTGTACCTTTCAGAAGCCAATCAACCTCATTTTATCATTTAGACTGAGATTTCAGTTTCTATCTTTAAATGTTCTAGAACTTATCAGGCTCTGTCCACATTGGACAACAAGTCAAATTAAATTAAAAATCTTGATTACATTCAACTAGCCTCCTTTCATCATCATAAGACAAACAATGAAAATGAATGAACATTTTCCTTCAAACTGGGAAATTGAATGAATTAAATCTTTTGAGTGGGGTCCAATTAAGTTCAAGTATTTACAGCTAGTTGAATTCAATTTTTTCCCTAGGTTAAGAACAATCATTAAAGTCAAGTATTTGAGAAAAATAAATATACGCAACAAAAGATAAATAATTCTATATTAGGATTGCAAAATTCAAAACACACATACCCATGCGTGCGTGCGCGCACACACACACACACACACACTTGTTTATTGTCATGTAAGACAATAATTTTGATAACCATAATACTTGGATTAAAATACCTTATTCTTTCTTGCTCTTTTAAGAAAGACAAAAGCTCAATGCACTCAAAGTGCTCAGTGAGCAAGGGTGAGTATCAACTGAGAAAACAGGAATACTGATTATTTTGTCATTTTGATCTCATCAAGAGGCCTTTTTCAGGAGCATGACAAAAACATGTTTCATAAGACTATACTCATGATATCAGGTTCTGAACTTGGGAGATTTTGCAAATGCAAAAATACATTTTTCTTTAAAAAAATGAAACCAGACCACAGTGTCCAAACATTTTTTTCTTAATGACTTCTACAGTATTAGCCTAGGCCACCAGCGGTGAACCTACGCATGCAGGCCAGTGTTGGCTGTATAACAAAAAGCTCTTAAAGGTTCACTATCACTCACCCAGTCATTTATCAATGTTCACTCTTAGAAGAATCTCATTCTTAAAGGAGGTCCATAGTATCTGCCTTAAGCCTTACTATAAAATAAAAAGAGATGAGTTGATAAAATGCTAAAAGAGAAATAAGTGACATCTAAAAAATATCTTAAAATGCAGGAAGTATATTCCATGACCAAGCTAATGAAAAATCTTCAAATGAGTAACATACTTCATCCTAATAGATGATTGCATATCTAAAATAGAAAATGTCATTTTTAACAATCTGGGGGAAAGATCATGTCAACAATTTGGAAATAAAATCCCATATAAGTGCTGACATAAGAAAAGAGTACAACACAAAAGAATGTCGAATGTTATTTACAGGTTTGAAAGCAGTTCTTGTCTTTTCACCAAAGGTGGTAGTGCTCCAAGGGCACCAAATTATCACAGTCATCTTTCCACAGAGAAAAATACTAAAGCAGGCTACAAGATTTCCAAAAAGATTCACCACTAATATCTATAATTTTCACTTAAAACTTTAAGACTGTATCCATGCTTATAATGCAGAATAAAAAAAAAAAAATCTTGGAATGAAGACTAAATTTGGTTTCTTCTAAAAAGAAGAAAATATTACACTGAAACTGTGAATAACAATTATAATTCATAAGGAAGCACAAGAACATGCCAATTTGTCCTATAGTAGATACAATGCTGGGTAGTAATGAAGATTGCTTATCTAAACAAAAGTGCTTGACAAACCTCACCTTTAATCAAGTTTTCCATTCTGAAGACTATTATTGACTTTCTCTTGTCTCATGAGAGAGATGACTTTGACGCACCCTTTATAGATTTTGATCATCCACATGACATTCATCACATCCAAAACAACACAAGTAGAGAGCCACGAATACTGGATTACAGCTCCCATCCTGATGTAGGGTTCTGTTCCATAGACAGAATACAAGAAGCTATAGAAAGGAGGTATTACAGCAATCCGCGCAATGAAGAACACCACTGTCATAAGAATTCCATTGATGACATTAGCTTTCGAAAATTTAGGATACTTCAGAGCTTCGAAGAACCACCTGAAAAGAATTAAAGGAACATCACAATTATAACACTGCAAATTAACCATCCCATTTTTATTTTTTAATTTATTTACAAGTCAGGCAATACATCCTTATGACTTATATGGAAAAGCAAAGGGCCTAAAGTAACGAACCCAATACCAAAAGAAGTGAGTTATTGCTCACTACTCACTCCAAAAACTTACCATAAAGCTACAGTAATCAAGATTGTATAATATTGGAGAAAACATAGAAAAATCAGGGCCAGCCAAATAGCTCAGTGGACTAAAGTGCCTGCTTAGGCAGAGCGCAGCAGCCAGGGTTCCATCCCCGGTGTGCTAGCCCCACCACTGGGGCATGCTGAGACAGTGATTGAGACTGGGCGTGGTGACACATGCCTGTAATCCCAGCTCTTTGGGAGGCTGAAAACAGGAGAATCACTATGAGTCCAATCTATAAAGTGAGACTGTAGACCCCGTACCCTGTCGACTCTGTATTAACTACATAAAAAAAAAAGTCAATGAACAGAAAGCTCAGAAAAAGACTCATGCAAATATATTCAACTGATTTTGCCATAGCTTAAAGATAATTCAATAGAGAAAGAATCATTTTTATAAACTGTAAAACATTACATCTATATGCAGAAAAATAAACCTAATACCTAATATTAGACAGCCCTAATGCCATCCACAGAAATTAATTCAAAATAGATTAAAGGTACCCATATAAAACACACTAAAACTTTCAGAAAAAGAGGAAAAATATCTGTATAAGCTCAGGTTTGGTGATTTTTTTTTATATGGTGCCAAAAGTATGAATCATGGAACACAGAATGGTAAGTTAAACTTCACTAAAGTTAAAAACTTCCTCTGCGAAACACACTTTTCACAGAATGAAAGATAATCATCCACTGGAAGAAAAGGTTTATAATGTACACATATGAAATATACCAAAATGTACAGAGAATTTTTTAAACCAAACAATGCAGAAAAAACTCAATTAAAATAAGAACAAAATATCTTAAACATCTCATTAAAAAAGATGTGCAGATGGAAAACAAGCATATAAGTTAAAATACTGGTACACTACAATATTGTCTCTAAATTCACCTTTATGTTCTTTGTATATAATGTAAATAAAACATTAAGTGAATGTTTAAACTTGGGTATCCTCCCCAAGGAGATCAATATGCATGTACAAATATTCCAGACTCCTGGAAAATATGACATCTGAGACCCTTCTGGTCCCAAGCATCGTAGATAAGGGACACTTAACCTATATGTGTACAGTACAAGTATAGGCAGTAAGGCAGCCCAAGCAAGAAGTGATGAAGTAGGGCACCAACAGCAGAGATGGGAGAGAGGGGGAAAGAATAAGGGAAATACTTAGGAAGTTATATGGCAGGACCTGGTGATGGATGAAATGTCGGCGAGGAAGAAATTAGCAGCAGAATCCCACATGTCAAGCAGGAGTAATTAAGTGAACAGACTGGCCACACACTGATCAAGAGAATGCAGAGAGTAAACCTGTCCCACTGCTTTAGGCATTTTAAATTTGACATCCCACTGGAGAAAAGAAAAAACTAGCCTATAATATAAAGAGATAATATCAAGTAGTCTTTATATATAGAACACAACTGTGGTCCAGGGATATTAAGTAACTTGCTGCAGAGTCAGGGTTATAGCTCAGTCACACAGCACTTGCCTGGCAAGCACGAGGTCCTGAGCTTGATTCTCGGTTCCAAAACAAGAAGTAGCTTGCCACAAGCATTAATCCTGACGGGGCAACTTCACTAGATTAAGAAGAGGTTGGCACACTCTCTTGAGTACATCTGGGTGGGCGATGGAGGAATCGACTCCCTTGCCTTTCCTTCCGGGCACACTTTCCTGCTGCCATGAATGAAGCAGCATCTTCCCACCCTGCTGTTCTGCCACAAGCTGATTATGGCATGAAACTATGAACAAATTAAACCTCTCCTTCTCTACGTTGTGGGTGTTGAGAATTACATTTCAGTGACGAGAAAGCTGACAAATACAGAGCACTGGTGACAAGCGTGGGGACCCTGTTGTGACTATGCCTATGCATGAGACTCAGAAGGCTCTGGAACCGCTTTTGGAGGTGCTGTAAAGGCTTAAACACATGGCATAGGAAAGCGTCAGATGTGTGACTCCTGGGAGAGCTCAGAAGAGCAGAGTGCTCATAGCAAAACCAGGAAGTATCCAGCAGGAACAGGACTCCATAGGCAGTTGCACTGCAGGCCATATGTGTTCATCTCTGGCAGAAAATTTGTCTAGACTTCTCCCATGTTCTGAGACTCTGAAGGCAACTGACATTAAGTATAGTATATGAATTAATCTACTTAAGTGTAGTAGAGGAAATTTCAAAACTGCCTAACATTCAAGCTGCGGCATGGGTACTGCTGGCTTTTAACCAGATTTCTGGGCAAAGAACAGATCACAAAAAAACCCTGCAAAACATAAATTTTGACCTAGAAAGAAGCATGGGTATTTGGTGCCAAACGAGCTCTGGTTTCTAAAGAGATTAGCAACATTAAAAAGAAAAGAAGTACTGTGACAAGGCCAAAAAAAAAAGACGTCTTGATGGCTTCTCAAGGAACATCAAGACTCTACCCATTGCAGGCTTGAGGATGCAAGTGTCAACTTTTCTCTTTAGAAGAGAGTTCCAGGGACCCCTGCCCAAGAAGGGCCTCCTAGAATACTGGTTCCCCAGGATTCATCATGCTCAGCCATTCAGCCCTCAAGTGGCTGCCACTGTAATGGGGGCCTAGCTACTACTTCCACTGGCAGCAGACCTTGGTGTCATCAATGGCAAAGGAAACCATAAGAACTTCAGAAAGGCATGAAAATTAAATAACACCCTCCTGAACAACCAATGGATCACAAATGAAATTAAATAAGAAATTAGGCATTTTCTACAGTTAAATGATAATGACAATCTGGATTTTATGGACACAACAAAAGCAGTCCTAACAGGGAAATTCATAGCAGTGCATTCCCACCTCAGGAAAACAGAGCAAGAGCAGATAAACAACGTACGGTGACTCTCAAACTTCTAGAACAAGAGCATGCTAAGCCAAAACTTGTACAGTGGAGAAAATTATAAAGATTAGAGCAGAAATTAATGCACTGGAGACTAAAATAACAACACAAAGAATCAATGAATTGAAGAGCTAATTCTTAAAAAGATGAATAAAATCAACAAACCCTTATCCAACCTTATCTAAAAAAAAAGACTTGAAGCCACACATTAGGAATGAAAAGGGTGAATTCACAACGGACCTTACAGAAATCCAAAAGGTCACCTATATCTACACTTTGAAACTTAAATTCTAAAATGATGGGGAATGCAGAAGGGACAGAAATATATATATATATGAATTATCCAAGCTGAATCAAGAAGCTATAAAAATGTTAAATAAACCAATATCAATCAATAAAATCAAAGATGTAATTAAAAACCTACAGAGAACAACCAAGGCCCTTGCAGATTTACTGCTGAATTCTACAAGAAAGTTAGAGAAGACCTTACACCACTACTTCTCAAACTCTTCAATGAAATTGGAAGGGAAGCAGTATTCCCAAATCTATCCAGGAAACAAACATTACCCTAATACTAAACCCAGAAAGGGGCCCAACTAAAAAGGAGAAGTACAGGCCCGTTTCCTTGATCAACACAGATGCAAAACTCCTCAATAAGATACTGGCAAACAGAATGCAGCAAACCACTAATAAGATTATACACCATGAGCAAGTGGGATTCATCCCAGGGATACAAGGAGGGTTTCATATACACAAACCAATAAATGTAACACACAATATTAACAAAGCCAAGGAAAAACATCATATGATCGCCTCAATAGATGTAGAAAAGCTTCTGACAAACTCCAGCACCCACTTATGATTAAAGCTATATAGAAAATTGGAATGGATGGTGCTTATCTCAATCTTGTAAAAGCCTTCTATGACAAACCAAGAACCAACATTATATTAAATGAACAAAAACTGAAAGCTTTCTCTTTAAAATCAGGGACAAGATAAAGATGTTCACTGTCTCCACTCTTATACAACTTAGTCCTGGAAACTTTAGCAAAAGCAATGCACAAGGGAAAGAAAATGAATCTAAAATATCATTATTTAAAGATAACCTGATACTCTAAAAGAAGATGCCAAAAACTCCATTAAAAAAATGCTAGATTTAATAAACACATTCAGTAGCACAGCTGGATACTCAAAAATCAATAGCCTTCCTATACACAAATAACAAACTCACTGAGAGAGAAATTAACTAAACAACACCTTTCACAATAACATCAAAAGAGAAATGAAATACCTAGGAATCAATCTAATGAAGCATGTAAAAGACATTTACATTGGAAGCTACAATATGCTGAAAAAAGAGATTGAAGTGAATATCAGAAAATGGAAAGATACCTTTGCTCTTCGGTAGGATGAACCAACATAGTGAAAATGGCTATACTTCAAAAATTGATATAGATTTAATACAGTTATGGTCAAAATTCCAATATCATATCTCAGATTTAGAGAAAACGTGCCTAAAATTCATGTAGAATCAGAGGAGACCTAGAATAGCAATCCCTGGCATCACAATCCTGACTTGAAATTATACTATAAAACTACTGTGATTAAAACACCATGGTACTGGGGAAAAGAAAAAAAAAAAAAAAAGCAGACCCAAGATTAACGGAATAAATTAGAAGACAGAGAAACAACTCTAGACATACTCAGCCACTTTATCTTTGGCAAAGGTGCCAAACATATTCACTGGAAGATAGCCTCTTCAATAAATGGAGCTGGACAAACTAGCTCTGCACATGCCAAAGACTAAAAGTGGCCCCATGTTTTTCACCATGCACTAAACTAAACTTGAAATGGATCAAAGATCAAAATATTAAAACAGAAATATTAAATCTGTTGGAAGATAAAATACAACTCTTGAAGACATTGTTGTAGGCAAAGACTTTATGAATAAAACCCTGATCACACAGAACTATCACAAAGAACCAATAAAGGGGATCTCATCTTATTAAAAAGCTTCTATACAACAAGAGAAACCATCAACAGAGTGAAGATAACCCACAACGTGGGAAAAATGTTTGCAGCTATTCCTCAGACAAAGAATTACTATTGAGAAGATATAAAAACCTCAAAAATACCAGACCTCCCAAATTTAAAGAGCCAATTTACAAATGGGCATCTAAGATGAATATACACTTCTCAGATGAAGAAATACAAACAGCAAATAAACAAGTGAAAAAAATATTCAACATCACTGATCATTCAACAGATGCAAAGTAAAATAACATTGAGATTCCATATCACCCTGGGGAAAAAAAGGCTATTATCAAGAACTTAACAAATAAGAAATTCTGGTGGGGAGGGGTGCTGGGGAAAAAGGAACCCTTTTCCACTGTTGATGCAAGTAATGCAACCACTGTAGAAATCAAGGTGGAGAGGCCTCAAAAAACTAGGATTGGAGGTCCTATTTACCCAACTATTCCCTTTACGGGTATTTTCCCAAAAGAATTAAGAACACCATGCCACAGCTCTATATTTGCACTCCTATTTACAGCAGTACAATCTGTAATAGCTAGTTCCTGGAAATAATCCAAATGCCCATCAACTGAGGAATGTATTAAAAATATGTGGCCTTTTTATACAACGTGGTGCTCCTCAGCCACAGAGCAGGAGAGACTGGTGACTTGCAACTCGAGACCCTAATCATAAGTGAGATAAACCTGATGCACATGTGTAGACATCAGATTGTCTTCCTAGTGTGAGAAGCCAAAAGAAATTTTAAGTAAGACCCAAAATGTAAATTAGATGTTGTAAAACAGGAAGAAACCTCAGAAGAAGAGACTTGGATGGAAGGAGGGAAAAAGAAAAAAAAATAGATGGATGCATACATAGATAGATAGATAGATAGATAGATAGATAGATAGATAGAAAGAAAGAATAAGCCAGGTAGACTAATTTCTCTTAGTTCTTTGAAAAAAACTTTTAGATAATTAAATGTCAATCTCTTATATGCAGATAATAATACTCAACATATTAACCATTCTTACCCTCCTATTATCTTGTTTTGAATTTATTCTCTCTTTTAAAAAAAAATAAGTTATCCAGTTTGGGTGCAATTTTCCTGTTTCAGCTTCTATAAGTGTGTACCACCTTTCCTAGCTTAAAATAATCATGGAAAAAGATAACCAAGTTGAAGACCTGATACTTCCTAATTTCAAAACAAGCTACCAAGAAAAAGCATTCAAGATGTGGAGTCCTGACACAAATATGGGGACACATACCCATTCACACACACAACCCTCCCCCCCCATGGAGCAGAATAGAAAGTTAAGAAATAAACCTTTGTATATGTATTATACAACATTGTATAATATATTATACAATGTACAAATGATTAAAATCATTGGATATTAAATATTTAATGGATTAAATATCAAAATGCAGGATCAAATGATAAAACTCCCAGAAAATAAAAAAAAAGAAAAGAAACACATGATGGAGTAGCACACATGATGAAGGCTGAAAAGTTTCAGAACATTAAATTTGGTAGTAATGACTTAGTTAGAACACCAACACTCAGGAAACAAAAACAAAAAGAGAAACAGAACTTCATCAAAATTAAAAACTTCTCTACACCAAAAGAAACAATGATACAATGAAAAGGCAATTTGTGAATGGGAGAAGATATTTTCAAATCATATATCTGATAGATTTAGAACTGAATATATAGAGAAATACTACAATTAAAAAAAAAAACCTCAAATAACCCAATCTTAAAATGGCAAAGGTCTTGAGTAGGTAATTCTTTAAAGAAGATATGCAAATGGCCAAACGATGAATGACAAGATGCTCACTGCCGTAACTCACAGAGAGTGTAAATCCAAACCACGAGCTATCATTCAATACCCCTTAATATAGCCACAGTGATAAAGACAAAACCATGTGGAGAAACTTGGACCCTCGTGTACTACTGGGGCAAATCCAAAAAAGTACAGTTGTTCTAGAAAACAGTATGACAGTTCCTCAAAAGAATGTTTTAAAAATATAACTCAGTAATCATTTCTGAATATATAGCCAGAGATCCAAAGCAGGATCTCAAAGAGGTATTTGTGCACTCATGTTTATTGTGGCATTATTCTCAATGCCCAAGAGGAATGAACAGTGTAAATGTCAGTGTATGGCTGAGCAGGGAAAGCAAATGCAGGGGCCAGACACAAGAGAATAGTGTGATGACTGAGTGAAGGAAATGTTAGCATTTGCTACAATTTGATGGTCATTGTGGATGTTACACCAAGTTAAATAAGCCAGTCACAAAAGGACTAATACTGTATGATTCCATTCATATGAAATATCTAAAGTAGTCTTGGAGATGGGGGAATTCGTGTTTAATGGATGTAATGTCAAGTTTGTAAGGTGGGAAAGCTCCAGAGATCTGCTGTACAACAAAATGAATATACTTGATTAATGAATATATTTGATTCTACTGAATCATATTCTTAAAAATGGGTGGGCTGGTTAAAAATACTTACCAATGACTATAAAGGTATACATTGTTAGTTACTTAGAGTGCATATATTTGAAATAAAAAGTCTTGGTAATTTAAAAAAAAATTTTTTTAATGAGAGGTTAACATAATGTCATCAGAATTCAGAGAAAAAGGAAGCTAGCTGCAGGAATATAAACTATCCAAGAGGAGTGAGAGTAGTATTTGTTCTTTTCCATGAAGAGCTCTGCTGAATTCTAAGAATCACTGAACACAGTTCATCCCGCACATTCTGCAGCATACATGATGACGGGTAAAAGAATGCCCTGGAACCAGGTATAACAAAGCATGGTCATCCTGCAATGACAGCTGGGTTCAAAAGCTGGCTCTGCTTTTTGCCGGTGGGCACCACCAAGGAAGCATCATCACTCTTTCTTCTGACTGCTGTCGTGTCTAACTCAGAGCCTTCTACAGAGCCTGAACAGCTGCTGAAGCTCCTCCTGGGAGGCATGAGCTTTGAAACAACTGATGAGGGCCTGAGAAGCCATTGTGAGCGGTGGGAAGCACTTGTGCACTGCGCGGAAATGAGAGACCCGAACTCCAAGTGTTCCAGGGGCTTTGGGTTTGTCACGTATGCCACTATGGCAGAGGTGGATGCAGCCATGAATGCAAGACCACACAAAGTGGACGGAAGAGTGGTGGAACCAAAGACAGTGGTCTCAAGAGAGGATTCTCAAAGATTACCATTAAAAAATACACTGAAGACCACTACCTACGGGATTATTTTGAACAGTATGGAAAAATTGTGATTGAAATCATGACTGAGGCTGTGAAAAGAGGAGGTGCCTTGCTTTTGTAATCTTTGATGACTGATTCTGTGGATCAGACCATCATTTAGAAATATCATACTGTGAAGTGAGGAAAGCCCAAATCAAAGCCAGAGATGACAAGTGATTCATCCAGCCAAAGAGGTTGGAGTGGCTCTGGAAATTTTGGTGGTGGTCATGCAATTGGTTTTGGTGTCAGTGACAATTTTGGGTGGTAGTGGGATGGCTACAGTGGATTTGGTAATGATGGAAGCAAGCAACTATGGAGCTAATGAGAGCTACAATGGATTTGGCAATCACAGCAATCAATCTTCAAATTTTGAACTCATGAAAGAAGGAAACTTTGGAGGAAGAAGCTCTGGGCCCCATGGTGATGAAGGCCAATACTCTACCAAACCATAAAATCAAGGTGGCATGGTGATTCCTGCAGCAGTGGTAGCTATGGCAGTGGCCAAAGGTTTTAAATACTTCAAGGGGAGGAATCTGCTATGCAAGTTTATCAGCTGTTAATTAAAAAACAAAAGCAAACAAACAAAAAGCAACCCTCAAGCTCATAGCTGAAAAGGAACTTCCTTGTGAGGACCAAACTTCATCTCTGACAGAGCACTTCATTCTCACTGCCTGCAGTTGGTTTTAGCTATTGTACAGCTCTAGTTAATCATTTAACTTTGTTAATTGGTTTTTAAATAAACTGCCTTTAGTTAAAAAAAATAAAAATAAAAAAAGCTAGCACTACCAGCTAGGTAGGGTGGTACAGCCTATAATCCCAGTACTGAGAAGGCTGAGGCAGGAGGATCACCATGAATTTGAGGCTACTCTGAGCTACATAGCAAGTTCAAGGCCAGCCTGGAGTACATGTGTGGATCCTGTCTCAGAGAGAAAAAAAAAAAAAAATCAAGAACAGCCAACAGTACTAATGACTAGCTGGAAAAATCTGAGAAATCTGCTCTAATGTCTCTACAACTCATTTCCTCATTTGTACAATGATAAAAATAATTATATCTCATATTCTAACTTTTGATATAGCAGCTTTACCACGTTAGGAGTCAAGGTTTCCTAGAACTTGAAAGCACAAAAACAAATGCTACCAGTCACCATCTGGGAAACAGCTTGGAAAGCTGCCCGATCCCCTCCAAGACTCACCACAGCAATAATAATTCACATCACATGTTCCCATTTCAGTATTGTAGCTTTCCCACCTAAGGAATCCAAGGTTCCCAAAATGGAAAATAAATGGCACAATTTGAAAAGCACGAAAGAACCTACCGCTGATTCACAAATGGGCTGGAGAGCTCCGCAAGCAGCCGGAAGTTCGCGATGTTCTCCAGCACTTGACGCTTCTGGGTGACACACACAGGACACAACATCAAAGACAATGTTATCGAAATATCCAAAGGCTTCCAAAACATTCAATAGATGTAACAATCAATACAAAAAAGGATAAAGAAATTTTCTACTTCTCACTACTGAACTGATTTTCTTCAAGAAATGAAAATTTTTTTCTTACAATAAATATCTGCAGAATCCTACAGTGTTTTTAAGAGATGGTATGTTCACTTAAGTATTTACTGTTCACGTAGGAGAACAGGTGTCAAACAGTTGTCTTACAGTGAACTAATCAATTCTGTAATGTACAATCAGCAACACTGTTCTCCAGTTACCATAGAAGGAATGATCACATGGTTGTTTCAGTTGCAAAAGTTGAGAAATTTTATAGCACTTAAATACTAATAGGAAACCATTTTTATAATACTATGTCGAATTACCTTAAAAATCCTGAAAGTATTGTTATCTCAGATAACAAGATGTATGTAAGAATGTGTGTAGATATGTATTTGCCAAACACAACAGCAGGTCAAATCTGATCTATCATACTTAACCTAAAAATAAGTAATTGCCAATCTGGATGGCCTAGAGCTGGGACAAAATACCTGACACCCAAAATTAAGGAAGGAAAGGTTTGTTTAGCTCACAGTGGAGGTTTCAGTCCACACTCAGCTGGTTCCGAGGCAGAGCGGCGCATGGCAGAGGGTAGCTGTTCAGGCAGCAGAAGCCAGCAAAGAGCAAAGGGAGGGGCAGCAGCTGCAGCAGCTAGCAAGCCTCTCCCTTCCCCACATCTGTATGGAGATTATCTGCCCAAGGGCGGGTGTAGCCTTCACACCCATAATCCTGGCGTTGGATCAAGAATTAATCAGGAACTCTAGAAGCTACCCCATGACTGCATGAAGCTTTGGGGAGACAACTAGATACAAACCATAACAGAGAGTCACTACAAATTTCCTATTAAATCAGAATTAAGATTACATGCCAAAAAATTAGTTCTATTCACTCCTGATAAATTAGGTTCTACACACAAAACAGAGGAAACTACTTTATACAGGAAGCATTCAAAACCAATTAACTTCTTTTAAATTTAACTTCCTAAATAGAAGATTCTTATCAGGTATCTGTGTCACATCTGAAAAATTTAAAATTCAGAATAATGACAAGAATTAGCTTCTCCAAGGTTAGAAACTTTTTTACACTCTCAAATTTGTTATCTTTGGTGATACTAGAATGCCTGACAAATAAGAAAGAAGGAAGGATGGCCACAGAGACAAAGCTAGCAGGCAAGATGGGCAATGCATCACAGGCATGGGGGCATCAGAGTCCACCTACACAGCCGTATTAACCCAAAACCTATAGATGAGAAAGAATTATGCACAGGCTGTATTACTTTAATATAAAAATATGATATGACCAGGGATGGCAGCACATCCCTGTAATCCCAGCACTCAGGAGGCTGAGGAAGGAGGATCTCTGGCTGTGAGTTCCAGGACAGCCTAGGCTACACAGTGAGTTCAAGGCCAGTCTGCACTGCCAATGAGACCCTTTGTCAATAAAAAAAATAAATACATATTGTTATGTTGAGCTGTAGGGAACTCAGGTCAACAACTTCTGACATTGCCAGTCAAGAGGAAG
>NDGN011443828.1:0-17827 GCA_002564285.1 Tympanoctomys barrerae
ATAACTCTTCTGAACTCCATATTTGGATAGCTTTATCGGGCATTTCCACAGCTAAGCCTTATGGATTCCACCTCTAATTCTTGCTTTTTACATCCCAAACTTTTGTTTGAGTACCACCTATCTCAATGCAACACAAAATCCTCAAACTTAAAATTCCAAGCAGTTGGAATTTTCCTAGATTTTTTTCATTCTGTTATGTTCCCTACCTACTCTCTCAGAAACTTCAGTCACCTCTACCCTGAGATCTTACTATATAGAGATCTTACTTCAGCCCATTACCTTTACCACAGTCACTAAATTCCACATCTCCAGGCTCTCTCCACTTAAGTACTTGTAGTCTCTCAACTGTTCACCCTTCCCCATCCCTTTCCAGACTGTTTCCTATCCAACAGTCCAAAGCTCAAGTCAGTGCCCCAAATGCCACTTTTCTTGCCTGACCCAAAATAAAACAGTGGTCCTTGCCGTGGTCTTCCTAGTACTCCACAGCACTTCCTGCATTGGCTCTTCCTTCCCTCCTCTTCGCTCACCTGCTGTAGGTGCAGTGACCGATTGCTGTGCCGTGCACAGACTGTGCAAGTCCAGGGCTATCGGTGAGCTTTCCTTTTTTTCTGTTCCCCCTACACAGGTGCTCTTCTCCTAGTTATTATCACAGGTCAGATTATCTGGAAGGCTTCCCAGATGCCCATGGTGATAATTCATTCTCACTTTTTATTTTCTCATCTCGCTACATATGCTTCACAGCATCACCACCCACTGTTTTTGCTATTGTTCTTTTGTTGGGTTGTTTCTGTCAGTTTCCTACAGCTAGGAAGTCAGTCCACTGTTGTATCTAGGGCTTAGGACAATTCTTGGTGCCAAGTGGACACTCACTCACTAAATATTTCTGAGTACTGAAGAATACAGATGTAGGTCTTTCCCTCCCAGAATTTATCTTGTAGGAAGAGCTAACGACAAATACAGGTGAAAAAACAAAGTGGTATATAAATTGTGAAAAGTACAAGTTGGGTAAAACATTATTTTCATGCAGGCAAAGGGCAATAAAAAATAATGAAAACTCTGTCTGCAGCTTAGAGAGGGCCACAGGCTTAAAGCAGAAATTCCATCTTGGCCTGCCTAGTTATGAATATCAGTGCATCATACCTGTCCACATGTCTGCATCTATTTGAGGAGATGTTATTGGAAATTTATGTAAGAAGCAGAATTAAAATTTTTCATTCATACTACATGGTCCCCAATTATACCCAACATCAGGATAGTGCTAAATATTTCTTAAAGTCATTTTTGATATTAGAAATTAGGCAGTTAAACAGAACCTGCATCAATGACATTAATAATAGCAGCTACCATCTATTAAGCACCTACTATGGCTTTAGTATCTTACAAAGAACTTTAATTATAGCACCTCACTAAATTCTTAGACTAATTATGTGAGAAAATTTATTCGCTATGCCTCATGTAGTGCATAGCATGTATTAAAAGCTTCTAAGCATAGTATTTGTAGCTGTACTATCAATGAACATTTCTGCATTATTGGCCCAATATTATAAATGAAAAAGAACTGATATTAAATATGATTACAGAAAGGTAAAAATCTATATCTTTAGAACTTCCAGATGTGGGATAAACAAAAGATTGAGTTTTTTGAGACAAGGTCTCAACAATAGATCAGACTGGCCTTGAACTCACTATGTAGCCTAGGCTGGCCTCGAACTCATAGCAATCCTCCTGTCTCAGCCTGAGTGATGGAATTATAGGCATGTATCACCATGCCCAGCCAATTGACTTCTTTTTTAATATGTGTTCATGTCCAGCCTCAGATGATTGTTTCCTTATTAGCTGTCATTTTCTTACTGTGTAGTTTGATATAATTGGTAAAATATAAACTATACCGAGCTCCCTTTTCAGAAATTTGCTGACTTCTGACTTCCTTAAGTCAGTGGAGATTAACATTTTTCCTCTAAATTTTCTTCTTCCATTCCTTCCTGCCTTCTATTGAGTTGCTTACATCACTGTCCCAGACCTGTTTCTAGTCCCACATGTCCATATTTCAACCTTCTCTGCACACTTTGGGAGTTACCACTAAGTATCCTCTGTGAGAACCCATTTCTTCCTTTCACAGGTGGGAGCTCTCCAGCTGGCACCACTGGTAGAAATTTGTTTCCCTCTTGGTCTCAGAGCACAAGTGCCAATTTCCTCTGGCAGCTCTTTGGTGATCATTTGGTGCCAGACCCATTCTGATGCATGTGGGACCCAGCAAGTGGCCCAGAACTGCTCCCAGCTGCCTCCTCTACTCCTGAAGCTTGCCAAAGTTTTCTTCAGACCAGCCCAGTCTCTAATCTTCAGAAAATTACTTCAGACTACAGATGGAACTTCATCCCTCATGGGCTTTGTCCTTTCAGAATCAACACCAAGCAAACCTCGTGAAGAAATCAGGCTACACAGGCCTGGGAAGAGTGGAGCTGGGGCTTCAAAATTGTAACCGTGGCCATGAAAGGCAAGCATCGATGATATCGAATATAACATAGGGCTGGATTTTTAATAGGGGCTAGATTTTTGGCTGAATATCAACAATCTCTGTATCTACTAATATAGAGAGACCAGGGTGAGCTCCAGCTTTATTTTAACCTAAAAATAGCCAATAATATAACTGGTTAATAGTAGGTTTCTCCTATTCTGTTTAACCTCATGATATGGGTACTGTACAACAGTAAATAAGATAGCTTTGTATTCAGAGAGACAGAGCTGACTCCAAGCACCAAAAATGACTGTACTACCTTGGACAGCGACTCATATTCCTGTACCCAGGATGTTTTCAACTACAAAAACGAGAAGGAAAAGTCCTATTTGTTGTTCTTTGTATGTATTAATTGAAGCATTAAATATATAGTGGGTGTGAATTTGGGCCTATAAACACAGGGGTAGAAGAAAAACAAGCTTTCTGCACACACACACACACGCACGCACGCACACACACACGATAATATCTGACTCTGAACTCATCTTCTTCTGAGCTTGTGGAGATACAAACATCAAAACTCAATTTAATTGTATCTGAAAGTTTATGGTCATTTAAAAATATTTTCTTTTGTACATATTTGCACTGCATTGTGATTATAATCATTGTGTGAAATTGGTCCGTGTACATAACAACTGCAATTCTTTTTTTCCCCCTTGTGTGCACTCTCTTAGAGGAACAGCATTCACTGTTTGAGGTTAACACATAGTGATCTCATATTGACTGCTAGGTCTTGGTGAGAGGAGGAAGAGGAAGTCTGTTCTGAGGGTCACGCTTTCTTGGCCAGCTCTGAGATGCCTCTATGGTATAGTATGCCATGGATCCTTCATGTCCCATTTTTTGTTTTTGTTCTCTTGTCTTTGCCAGTATTGGGTATAGAATCCTTCCTGCAGTCTTCAGAGCTCTTTTATCCAGTCTTCCTCTCTGGAAACCAGAAAATAAAATTTCTTTGCCTCTGGAAATCATAGAATGTTATTTTAGTCCATTGTTTGTTACTTAATCCAAAGAAAACCTTCTACTAATAAATGTACAAGGAGGACCCTGATTCTACTAGATACTTAGTCTATATGTATGCATACCTTGCACCATTTTTAAGAACACTTAGTATTACTTTCTTTGCAGGTGTGAAAATTGGAAATCAAATCACCTTCCTTAAACTCCTATGAAGAAAGTAAATGGAAATTGAGTCTTCAGACTTGAACGAAGGTTTATCCTTTAGCATATTATCCAGAGGTTTGATTAGGGTCAGAAGGAAAGTCTGTGACCATAGACTTGAGCATGTTTCATTGGTAGAAGATGGAGGAGACGACCAGGGATCAAATACAACACTTAGTTCCTTAATGTCATGGAGTCCAGCCATCAGTGGGATACTCCAGCATTTCAGACGCTTCCAGCAACAATAGTACTCTCCAATATAAACCACAAATGTAATCATCATGAGTATATGTTTTCCTGTTAAGTTTTATTAGTTTTGGAAGGAGTGCTAATGAAGATGCATGGTTTGTGTGGACAGGCCATAGATAAAGTGGCCAAGAAATAAGAAGGTGAAGTGTAGAACTCAGGTGGTGTAAGAGCCAAACTGTTACACCTTACTGTAGAAAGCATCAGTCTCATTTCTGCAGAGTACAGAAAGGAGAATGTCATCTCAGGTAAGCAAAATGACTTAAATTTGTGTAACATTTGGTTTTATAACATTTTTATACCCAAAGCCTCATTTTTCTTTTGTACTTTCACATTTGTCTAAAATTATGTAGGTGGTTCCCAGTGGTTCTTAAAATTTCCTTTTATACCTGAAAAAATTTAAGCTCAGAGTAATTTGCTTGAGGTCAAATAGCCAATAAACAGTTTGGAACTTTAAACAAGACAAAAACAAAAACATTAATAAAAGGATCCTATTCTCCACTACTTTGTAATCTCCTGAAATGCCTGGAAAAAAAATCTCTTTGCCTCTCATTTTGGTTATGAAATATTAAGGTTGATAGCAGTATTTTAAGCAATGTTTCTTACCCAAAATTAATCCTTATTATGAAACAGTTATTATTGCTCTAAGAAATAAGAAATTCCAAGCAAATATCTTGTTGGATTCATCATAGCTCAGTTTTAATGTTTTCCATAGCTCTCTACTTTCATAATTTGATCTTTATAACCTTGTTATGTTTTGTTATCTATCTTACATTTCCAGTAATATTTTATTTTTTATTTATTTATTGGAAGATCTGGGGATTGAACTCAGACCCTTGAGCTTGCCTGGCAAATGCTTTTTTTACTGAGCCATCTCCCTGGTCCCTTCAATAATGTTTTAAATGCAAATTAGAAAACACAAAGAATGAAAAGGTGTCAATTAAAGACAAGTGCCACAAATGAGTGATTTATTCAATTTTGCCTTTCTTAACCATTCTCCTTCCATTGAGCTCCTCAGAGGCCTTTTAGAAATCTCTGTGTATATTTCTTATTTAGTTTTTATCAAATATATTAATGAAATATGTAGACAAGTAAGATTGCTTAATAGTCCACTTTTAAAAAAATAGTCACTGACTATGGTATGCCAGGGTAAGCACAGGCATGCTTTCTAGTTCTAAGCAATCCTCCAGTCAAGTACGGTAGCAATATCACTTCCCACTTCCACCGAATGGAAAAACTGCTCAGTGATCTTTTGAACAGTCTCTTGTTAACCCTTGAAGATTAGAGACGTCAAGTACATTTACTTGCAAATTGTGCAGGTATTCTAACAATTTGTCTTTAAGTTGAATGCAAAAAAATTTAGTTTGCTCTTCTATGTCTGATACCTCATCACTCACAAATGGTGATAAAATGAAGTGACAAAATCACTTCTAATAAAAGATTCCCCAAGGCTGTTAACAGCAAACATCTGGAATGAACTTTGATTCTTACTGTGTGGTTGTATACCGATTTCCGTCTTACAACTTTCCTCTTGCAAATCAGATTCTACTGTTGACTACTGAACTTAGTGCCTGAGATTTTTACCTCTTCGGAAGACCTGAACCTGCCTCTGTACCTTGTCCTCTCCCAAAGGAGGTGAGATAGATCGATCCACAAATGCCCTGGGATCTTACTTCTGACTCTCAGGACTTGACCATTTGGAGAAGCTATGAGAAAGATCTTATGTACCAACGTTAGAGAAAGCAGAAGTAGCAGACTGGAAACATTTCACACTGCATTCATGCCATGTTTGAACAAATACATAACAGAAATCTGAATAATATACTTTCTAAAAGATGAAAACAATAGCACTAGCTAAAATATAGACACCAGAGGATTCCTTAAATCGGAATAAACAAAACGAGGTTATGTTAAATGAATTTGCCATTTTTGTTTTTCATTTAAATTGCTTGCTCTGAGCTGTGAATTGTCTCAATGTTACATCAGGAGAAATGGGCCTTGTTCTTATCTAATTTGATGGTATTTTTGCTACTTTGCCTGGTTTCTTTTGCTCAATTGGAATTGTAATTCAATTGCCTATGCTGCAGAATTACTGAGATTATATTTTGCTACACTTTTTCTCAGTGTAGTTAGTGGCTTATTCATTACCACTGAATTCCAGCGTTGGAACAGATTTAAGTCTGAGATTGAGATGCTAGATAGGGGATGCAGAAAGCATTGCTACCTCACCTTATATTCTTTAATAACTGAAACAATTTCAGGAGAAAAGCCACAAAAAAAAGAGACATTTATCCAGGTACCAACTAGCTCCACTTTCTCTAACAGTCAATACAATTAAGCGTTCATGTTGATTTGTTTATGAACTGTAACATCACAATAATGAAAAGTCAGGATATTTGGGCTATAATTGATGAAACCCTAAAATTCAATTTATAAACAATAATTACTGTTTGTTCTGCTAAAGAAGCATGATTTTCTGTATTGCGTCAGGAGGCATTTTTGATTTTCAGCTAAAAAGTTTAAAAAATGGATTAACAAGTTTACAAAGACAATCTTTACTATTATGAAAATCTTGACACGGAAAGTAATTGGAGAGGTGTTCACTATCCTTTTTCTTTTCTTATATGCCAAAACCTTCAGAAATACCATCATTATACAATATATTAATGTTGTATTCAGCTCACAGCACTTTGTTTGGGAATCTATTATCCCTGCAAGCTGCTGCCTTCTTCTACTTGTTATTTTTGGATCTAGGTACAATGTCTCCGATTAGAATTACACACCTAATATTAATCCCTTGGGTAGGTTGAGGGTAGGGTAGGTTGAGGGCTACTGGTATCCAAATAGACTTACATACTTGTTTTCAGGGTATAAAAATATTTATTTTAATAATCAGACTAGAAAATTTTGTGCATATTTCTAGGTCAAGGAAATAAAAGTGCGTGCATGCACTATCAAGGTCCATAACATACTGTAAGTTATCTCGTCACTTTACTTGGTCATCTGTTAGAATCATAGGCACCGGATTTATAGACTACATCCTCAGCAGTGGCGGGAGGGAACGTGGCTACTCTGGATGACTGAGAGAAGCATTGTCCTTCTACACTTTAATTCTGGAAATGTCTTATGCTGCATTTTATGGATAAATTATATGCTCTTAGAATGCTTTAGAGGTTTTCAGAAATATGATGAATTTCAAGATTCTGATAGTTTTGTATTATGAACTTAAAATATCTTTAAATATCATATACTTCCTGAATTATTATTATTTTTTTGGATATTTCCCTAGTAATCTGTAGGACCCCCACCTGGTTTGTGGCATATGTGCATATTGCATAAATATCCGTATATACAGATCAGTGACACGGAATTTACAGGTTCACACAATCTGACTCGCTCTGTCATGAGTTGCTGCCTCGCATGCAAGCCAGCGACACTGTTCTTTTCTTTTTGTTAATATCATTTCACTGTTCTCACTCAATTCATTGTCCTTCATGAGGCCCCTTCATTTTGTCTTTCTTGCAACTTCCTATTTTTCTCTTGAACTCAATAGATTTATATTCTAAATCTTTGTATTTTTGTGTATTATTTTGTACTTTTCATGTTTATCATATTTTTGGCTTCTATGTCTAATTTTTTATCTCTTCTTTAATATCATTGCTATTTTGCCCTCAATTCTGTTGTAGTTTTAATTTAGTACATATTGAAATTTAACAATTTCTCACTACCTCTTCATATGGACCATTATCAAGTGCTTTCATCACTTCTGGTAACAATATTTTGCAAGCATTTGACGCTTTGAGCTGCAATTCCTCTAAATATATACATACACTGTAGGGCATAATTTTGTATCAGCAAGGTAAAAATATGTTAAAATTTTTAAGAAAGAACAAACAAGCTAATTTGAATCTAGTATATTTTATTCAGCTGTTAAATTTAATGTGTATGTACAGAAACAAACTTAACTTGCTCGAATTTGCCTATGCAGGAAGTACATAGTTCTTTTACTAATGCAATCCTTTAATTAGATTTTATTTCTTAGTTATTTTTATTAGTACATGTTTCTAATATATAATAATTACATTTCTTGTGGACTGTCAGTACACATATATACATCTTGACATGTTTTTTCATCCTTTTCCCTTCCATCTCTCCCTCACCCTCAATCTACTGATCCCTTTCCCATTTGAAAAATATCTGCCTGACTATATCTCTTATCTTTCATTTTGCTTTTTACTTATAGTTTATGTTTATGGTTTTTTTTTTTCGGAACGAGGAATTGAACTCAGACCCTTGCACTTGCCAGGAAAGTGCTTATTCTACTGAGCCATCTCTCCCCAGCCCCAGTTTATATTTTTAATACAAGGGAAACTATACAATATTTAAACTTGTGTGATTTATTTCACTTACCTTCATGGTGTCAAGGTCCATCCATTTGCCTACAAATGATTCAAGTTTTCCTTCTTTGTGGCAGACTAGTACTCCACAGTGCATAGATAGCTTGTCTTTTGCTATTCATCTACACATAGACATATGAGACGCTTCTAAGAGTTAGCTGTTATGAACTGTGTTTCTATAAACTTAGGCACACACGTCTTATTGTTGTTAGGTTTTTGAAAACTCATTTCATATGTCTGTGTTACCTTTATAGATTTCCACAGCCAACAGTAATTGCAACTATCATCCTTGCTTCCTTAGGAAAGGCCATATCAACAAATAATATTCCTTGGTAAACAAATATCAGCTTATAAGGAAGGTGATCTCTGCTTAAATGAGAGAAATTACTTACCTACTTCCAAAATTAGTGGTACTTTAAGAAGCTGTCATCACTCTGACATCAGAGGTGCAGGTTTGTTTTTATTTATCCGATGTAGGTGTGAAATCACAAAGACGACTGGCTTCTTTAGTAGTAACTAAATTAAATGCAGTACATAAATCCTGATGCTTAATGAATAATGGGATTACTTTTGGTTTATCCTATTTATCATTAGCTAAATGAATATAGAAGAATCTTTGCCACCAAGTAAACTCAATGTAACAAGTACTTAGAGAGTTCCTACTAGGCACAGAAGACTATTCTGATTCATGAGCAATAACAAATATTATTTACATTATAGGTCATGTAGAAACACAAATTTTTCCTCAGCAGTGAATGACCTCATTAAAATTGCCACGTGAGAAAAATATAAAATATTTCCCTTCCTTCTATGTTGTTTGCATATTGTTCATAAGAGCATGAGGAAAGTAGATGGTAACCAGTTCATTGAGAAAACATATCAAGTCCACTATATTCCATGGGCCACATTTTAGCTGGCCCAGATTCAATATGGGAGGGACATTATAGGTGTGTAAATCCAATTGGGTGAAGACCTTTGTTAACATTTGGCAGACTAGCTGCCACTAAGTGCCTATGAAAACTAAGAGAGTCAGGCCAGCCAAATATCTCTGTGGATTAAAGTGGCTGCAGCAGACACAGGGGACAGGAGTTCGATTCCTGGACCTGCCATAGTGGTCCCACCATCAGGGCGCACTGAGACAATTGAGACCTGTTATGTGGCGTGCATCTGTAATCCCAGCTCTTGGAAAGCTGTAAACAGGTGAATCACTATGAGTCTGATCTAGTAGTGAGACCCTGAACACCCCATAGACCCTTACCAAAAATACAAAAAAAAAAAAAAAAAAAGAAAGAAAGAAAGAAAGAAAGAAACAAACAAACAAAAGAAAACTGTGAGGGTTATTCAGATCAACATACTTTCCCCACCTGGGAGAAAAAGACTTAGAAGTGTAAGGTGCTTAGCTCAGGGCTTCCCTACCTACATTTATTGTCTCCTAGTTCAGTATCCCTCAGTGAAGCTAGGGCTTTCTGTTTTTATCACCCTCCTCTTAGAGTGAAAGTCCTCATAAGAGTTGTTCCTCTTAGTAACAACTTTTCATCTTCAGTTCAGTTTTAAAGCATAATCAGTATTCTATTTTTAAAAATATAATCTTTGCATCTTTGCACCTGTAGGCACTTCTACTGTAGCTAGAAATAGCGTATGTTCAACAAATACTGGTTGAATGAATAATATCTTAGGGAATGTAACATGTTATCAGCTGACATTTTATAAGCTGAATTCTTTTTCCTTTGAATCATTCTCTTACACCTTCATCCTGTTCAAAAAATATAAATCTTATCTAAATTGGGGATGTCACTATAAATGCTATTGTCTTAGTTATCAATTCACACTTTTAGACTTCATGATTCTTGTACTGAGATACAGCAAACTACATTTCTCAGACTTTCTTGCCAACTTGCTTATGTTGGGTTCAGTTAATAAGAGACGTTAGAGGAAGATTAAAAGGCAGGCAGAAGGAGGGCAGAGGAAATGTTTTTCTCCCCAAATTCTCCTTCTTTTATGATCTTGCCACAGTGCTTCCAGAGAAGTAATTAGGTTCAAGATCTTTTAAGACCAACACTAGCTCGAGCTATTTCCTCAGAGGCAACAGGAACAAATAGGTAGTATTATGATATCCTTCTTATTACACTAGCTCAGGAGAGTAAACTAATTGTAAATAAATTGCAATTCCTACACCATTTCTGACAGAGAAGGACACATGGCACCGTAAGCCTCTTTATGTAGCATGAAAGACAGTAAGAACTTAACCATTAGAGAAATAATTTTAGGCTGTGCATGAAAGAATATGTCCTAATGTTTTATTTCATACTCTGAAACTTAGCTCAGTGCCCTGGATTGTGCTCATGTAAGAAGCAGGGACTAAGGAATAGTCGAGATGTGGCCCCAGAGAAGTCACTAATGGACTATCTTGGGCTAAACGAAGTCTTGCACACAATAGGAATACCATGATTTTGAATGAAAGCTGGACAGTTAGATCATCTGTTTGCTGACAAATAGGCTTGCACTTTTAAACACTTGAGTATGGTGAGTGACAAATTTAGTGGACTTCAACAATTGGTGAGTGATAGACAAAAATTTTCTCCTATTACTTTATCCATTAGTTCATATAAACTCAGCCTTCCACAGAAAGATGCACAAAGAAAAATGTAATGTGAGAGTCTACAGTTGGGGGGCATTTAAGATTTGCCTAAATCAAGCCACTGGAACATGACACACTGAGACACTCTGCCCCCCACTCCGTTACCAACACCAACACTTGGGACTGCAGTACTGAGGCCCACCCAGGCTCACTCGGACAGTGGCCTGTACTATGTCATATGTGTGATTCTTTGAGTAAATTTGGTGCCACTAAGGACAGCAAAAAGCACTGAGTACTTGAGAAACCATATGCAGGATATTATGACTTTTGCACAGTATATCTTTGAGTCAGTGATTGCAGGAGGCTTAATGAAGGCATAGTTACAGATTGTGTCTGAAGCAATACTGTGTGCCAAGCTAAGGATAGTGAATTTTATCTTCCTACTATAGATAAAATGGCCATGCTTTTCAATTTGATTAGAAAAGTTTAAATTTATGCCTTTGGCATAGACTACATTTTAACTTGCTAGGTTGCACTATAAAAAATGGTATTTTGGTTTTGAAGATTTTGGTGGTATAGTAGCAAGATATTTTGAATGACTCAATTATTTGTGTTTAAATAGACAAGGTAAGAATATATTAAACCTAATAATACATGGAAAACATTTATGTTACAAGTAAATGACAAATTATCCCTGTGAATTACAGATTATAAGAAGTTAGGTGTGAGCTACTAGCAGCTATTCAATGTTTTGTTTGTCGATAGCTACTTAATGGAAATCTTGTTTGATGGTTTTATTTATTTTTTTTGTTTGATGGTTTTAAAGGCAGAATTTTATTTTATTACATTGTATTTTCAGGAAGGGTCTACAGGGTGTTCAGGGTCTCACTACTAGGATTGACTCATAGTGATCTGCCTGTTTACAGCCTTCCAAGAGCTGGGATTACAGGCACAGGCCACCACACTGTTTCAGCGCACCCTGGGGGTTGGGCCGGCATGGCAGGCCCAGGGATCAGATTATGGGTTATATCTAGATGTCTCCCGAAGGCCTTGTATGCTCATTGGTGGGGCTTTTGGATTATGGACCTTGTAACAGACTTGTGGTTATGTTGTTGGATCCACTCACAAGACATGGGTCACTGGGGCATGGTTGGCAATGGTTCATCTCCCTCCTGACCTCATCATTTCAGCCTCTGCTTCTCAACTGCCATACACTGAGCACCACTTCTTCACCATGTCCTTGTGCCATACTGTCCTGCCTTGGGCCAGCAACTATGGAAAACTGTCCTCTATTAACTGTGAGCTCATGTAACCCTCTCCTCCTTGAGTGATCGGTGTCTCAAATTTTGTCCCAACAAAGAGGAAAGTGCCTGAGATGCAGGTCAAACCTCAGGGAGATGAATTGTTTAGAAGTTGTATGGCAGAATTCCTGAAAGAGAGAGCCAAGTCTTAAAAGAACTAGAGAGATTCCTACTTAGACCCTGTTGTACCTATAGCTGTGTAAGAGCTAGCCTGGAACTGCACAGGGGTGGGCAAAGACTGGCAGAGTAGCTATATGTGTAACAGCTCACAATCCACCTTAGGGAGCACAGGCTCACTGAAATAGTATGAGTTCCCAGTGTCCAGGATCCAGCTCCTCCCTGGATGAGGATGTAGGACAGATGCTCATAGTTGTCACATGTCCTTTTAAGACTAAACTATATTTAGATCTCAGGATATTGCAAACTTGCTCCAACAAAGGCTAAGCAAACTAGTCTCAAAATAATAACCATGGACTGTAACTAATTTACCTGCCTCTCATAACAAAGTCAAACACATTTTGAAAGCAGAAATCAGAATCTATGCACTCAGTAATGTAGATAATGCAAATCTCTCACTCAATCAATGATCAGTAACTAACTGAGGGTGTTAATTTTACCAAAAGTGGGAGAATAATATCACTCCTGGGAAAAGTATGTCATGTCTCTAAATGACGGAGAAGATGAGATGTCAAGAAAGGATCTTAAAAGCTGTCACAATAGTGAGCAATTTGCTTCAATTTAAAGTAAATATAAATACTTGAGAAACCAAATGAAAAGCGTAGTACAGAAGAAAATGGGGCCACTGGACAGGTGGATATATTTAGGATGAGAACTACTGCATAAGATAAAAATATAGCAATGGAAACAGCCAAAAAAGAGGTACATAGAAGAAAACTTTAAAAATAATGAACACGATGTCAGTGACTAATGGGAAAATTATCAGATAATCCAAAATACATGTGATTGGAATTCTAGAAAGTGAAGGTCTATGGGCTCTTTTATCTTTACTAATTAATTTTATAATACGTAGAAAGAAATAATACCAGTCCTACATAAACTTCTAGAAAGTAGAAAGAAGGAAAAAATTGCATTATATTGGCATTAAATCAAAGGCTTTTATCTCACCAAATAATAGTCTCAATGACACTAAATCAAAGATTATTACCACATAAGCATAGAAGTAAGAATCCTCAATAAAATATTATCAAATTGCATTAATATATACAAAGAGTATTATGCCATGATTAGTGAAATTTATCTGTATAAAGGTTAGGTTTATTTTAAACAATAAATCATTATATGTTACCACATTAATTAAAAAGAGAAAAACATATGATCAGTTCAATAGATGCAAGAAAATCTTTGAGAAGTTGTGTTCATGTAGGAGAAAAGCTTTCTTCAAACTGGGAATAGTAGAGAACTTCTTCAGCCTATGAAAATGCATGTTTAGAAAATCAATGACCAACATTAATGTTAAACAGTGAATGCTGGCTGTTCGGATAACTCAGTGGATTAAAGCGCCTGCCTAGGTAGATGCAGAGACAAGGATTCAATCCTCCAGTGTGCCATGCTGGCCCTGCTCCTGGGATGCTCTGAGACAGAGACTGAGATTAGGTATGGTGGCGTGTGCCTGTAATCACAGAGCTTGGGAGGCTGAAAACAGGAGGATCACTACGTGATCTGTGTAGTGAGACTCTGTAGACCCTGTACCAAATACATAAAAAATAATTAAAATAAAAATTAAAAAGTGAACTCTCTCATTCTAAGATCATAAACAAAATAAGTATATATACTTTTAATGTTTCTATTAAACATTGCACTGAATACTGTAAGCCACATAAAGGGGTAAGAGAAAAAAATAGCATAGTTTTGAGGGAGAGCAATGTTTGAATGTTGTAAGTGTCATAACATGTTCAAAAATCATAAGAAACCTGCCAAAAAGCTACAAAAACTAGCTTTTCTGCCATTTGTTAAGACAATAAAGGAAAAGGTCAATATAGAACATTAAATTGTATTTCACTGTATTAACAAACAATAGTTGGAAATTAAAATTTTAGACTAGTTTCAAAATATTATAATCTGAATTAATTAGGAATACATTGTCCAAAATTTTTGCTGAAATTAAAACTGTAAATTGTGAATTATGCCATATACTTCAGCGTAATTGAGCACAGTTGTGCATCATTTAATAATGGGGACACATTTTAAAGTTATTTGGTGAAATCAGTCAGCAATGTTGTAAAGATGTCATAGACTGTATTTGTACACCCAGGGGGTAAAAGTACACTTGGGCTGCATGATGTGTGTGTGTGTGTGTGTGTGTGTGTGTGTGTATCTCTGTGTATGTGTGGGGTGCACTTTGCTGCTTGTAGGCCCACCATAAACAAAGCAACACAAGATTACATGATGTAATGCAAAGTTATCCTGTCAAGAGGTGGTAGACATGAGACACATGAGGCTGTTGTTGGCATAACTCAGCATTCTGCTTTACATAAACTTTAACAAACAAAGTAGAAGTACACCACAATAGTAAAAACAATACAATATAATACCATAAGCCAGTTATATAACAGTTCATTATTAAGTATTATGAACTATACATAGTTATGTATGTAAGACATTTACATGACCGGCAGCACAGAAGCTTTGCTTATACCATGCCATCTCAGCATGCCCCGCGGATGAGGCCCACACAGCATGTCTGGGATCCAACCTCGGCTGCTGGACTCTGCCTAAGCAGGCATTTTAATCCACAGAGTTCTTTGGCCAGGTGAGGCATACATTTTAACCGGCTACCATGTGAAATGTGTATAAGTGTTGGAATAGACATAGTTGCTTACCTGTATGATGACCAAGATAAGTTATTTTATAGTTTAGGGAAATAAGAATAGCAAGTGTTTCCAAAACATTATAAAATACCCTACCTTGAGATGCTTTAATAAGAGATGCAGAAGAAACTTGGTAAAACTTATTCAAGAATGTTTACTAGTCTTTTAATATTAATTAATGCAAATCGTGGTTAGCTTGATTACTATATATAGAGGCAAAACTTTTAATTAGCAATTATGGATTACCATGGTCTTGTTTTAAGTTTACATTGCAATTTTTTGGTACTTTCTTCTTGTATATTTAATGTTGCCCCTTAAAAATACTTAACCATTCATTTTTACGATTATGTTATTAATATATGACCTTGAACTGAGGCACAAAAATGTAACTAACTTGCTGGATCTCACATAGACTCTCAGATGGTCTGGTTTAATCCTGAGATCAGACCTGGATATTTTCCATATTTGTGTGTCTTATTATCTAGACGAGTTCTGTGTTATCTGACGATCACAATCCAGAAAGCACATGGGGTGAGCTGACTCATGAACAATAAGGAAATATTTTCCAGAATATCAGAGCAGGCAAAAACTTCAAGGAGCAGTCATCAGAGTGCAAGCAGGTGAAAACTGCCAGCTATGATTGCTTTATTCCAGCAATGTAGGTGCATTATTACAAATAGGAAAGAAAAAATTTATGCATGAAAGCTTTAATATGAAATAATAATACCATGTTAAATATATAAAAATCTGGGTCTACTGACTAGAAAGAAAAGACAGAGGAAAGTTTTAACCTCTTTCAGCTTGCAAATGTAGTACACTGGATTTAGACTACTTGGATTTTAGTGTGTTTGGGATAAGCTCAGGGATATGTTAAGATTTTAGTGCTCATGATAGGTTTGGTCTGTTATGTCTCATTAGCTGAAGTGACTAGGACACAGGGCCTAAAACTTTAGAGTGAACTTAATGGTTCAGTGAGCCCTTCCCCCTTGCTTTGCTTGATTCTAAAACAACTGTAGACTTTAAAAGACTAGGACTATATTGATTGTATTATTATAAATGCATAGTCCAGAGTTCATTTGGGTAATGAAAGAAATAAATGATAATCTAAATTATAGCAAACACATTGATTTTTGCACTTTATCAAACTAAGTCCAGATGATTACAGTGGGTAGAAAGCCAAAACTAATAGCTGTTGATCAAATTGTCCACTTTTACTACTAGGACTAATTAGCATGCTGATCAATATTAATGCAGACTTTAACATTCTAAGCAACTTATTTCTGGTTTTTAGAGCTAATTAGTGGTAATAAGTTTGGAGGAGTTATTAATTATTTGTGCCCATTAAATTTCTTATCATTGTCAGGACCATTGTAAAATATGAAAGTTATTTCTTGAGCAGAGGGAAAAAAAGAAAGAAAGAAAGGACATTCTTGGGAAAGAAGGCCTAAGGAACAGTAACAATCTTTTATGTCAAATTTCATCGAGAGTGTAATTGGAAAATGTTAATAACTAGTGCCCAAGAAGCATGCCTGGATAACCTCTAGAACATCACGCAATGAAGGCAATCATTACTTGATGGTGTGATATCTGAGAATTCCAAGCCCTTTCTGTCTCATTGAAATAAATGATCAGAACAACTGATGAACAGGTAAACACAACTCTTATTTAAAGTAAAAGAAGAAAAGAAAAAGGTAAAGAAAAAGTGAGAAAGAAGAGATTTATCTTGTAAGCAGGACAGCACCACAGAAAGAGGCAGATAGCAAAACAAGAGGATCACAGAGGTGGAGGCCATCTTCTTTTCTATCTCTTGGATCCATTGGAAGCAAGTTGCTAGGCCCAGGCATCCTGGAGTGATTGGCAGCTCACCTCCTGTTGTTCAGCTCCATCTAGATGAGAGCACATCCTGCTTGGCTCAAGTTCTTTGTAAGTGACAGGGTACATCCTGTTTTCTGGCCTACTATGCTGGTCTCTCCCTCCTCAGAATGAGTAATGAGTTAACATAAAATATCTTATTGTGGACTTAATAGAGAATATTCTTTTAACTCAAAATACCCAATTTAAGATCATTAATTAATAATGTAATTAAGGAGTAGCTGTTCAAACATGTTGAGTTCAAATCTTTTCTAATATCCTAAATTAGACATGATATCCTGAGGTATTCTTATAGCAATTTTAAGAATTACTCTTTCTCTCAGGAGTCAAACACACTTATTTATTGGTCATTTTTATGAAGACAAATTGAAATGTCTGAAGTGAAAGATAGAATAAAGTTACTATTAAAGGAGATAATGATCAAGTCTTAAAACTGATTCATATATATGCATAGGTGAGTATTAGTGAACAAAGCCAAATCTAGTATCCATATTTTTATTCATAAAACAGCAGTGAAGCATAACTTTATCTCACTGAATTCTGATAATTTTCTTAGACATATTCTCAACATCTGCTGTTTGAAGTATAAATTTGAACTATTTTAACTACTATTTTGATCAGGATGTTTGCTTTAATAAGTTAATGTAATCACATTCCATTTAGTGATATTTAGCCGATTAGAGGAGTTAATGTGTCTCCTAAAGTAGAACCCAAACCACTACCGATTGGAAAAAGGGAAATGTCTTAGGAATAATTGTTCTATTTGAGGCCTGAAAAGGTTGGGGTTACAGCTCTGTGCCTGAAGACTTGTCATAGGTGAGAAGCTTTTGGTTCAACTACCAGCCCTTGAAAACAAAAACAACAAAACAAAACTTGAGTGTGCCTAAGGAGAGTCACATGGAGAGAAAACATTCTCTCAGGCTTTCACAGAGAGC
>NDGN011443834.1:0-24729 GCA_002564285.1 Tympanoctomys barrerae
ATATATATATATATATATATATATATATATATATATGATGAAACCCTCAATAGAGAATACATGAACAGCTTAGCAATTTGCAGGAGAATTTGTTAAATCTGTACAGAAAGATAGACAATAAAGCCAGGTGTATCAACTAGTAATCTGCCAATGTAATGGAAAGATGCTTTAGGCTGTAATCCCGCAGTACATACCTGGGGTAAGAAATTTATAAGGAAAAACAGGAAGTGAGACCAGGGATCACAAAAGGATGTTTCCCTTTGGACTAGAATGAGTATTCTAAAAGCCAGGGAGTGCTACGCACTCACAGTGAGGTGCGGGGAGGCAGAGTGTCTCTCAGATGAAGCCATGACCTGTGATCTGCACAACTTCTAACCTGTGGAATCACTTGCTCAGGGAGAAAAATTTTCTTATGCATGTCTATATATTATTTGACAAGCTATGTGTCACGGTTAGCTTTTATTTATTAATCCTTCTGTATCAGGTGTAAACAAAGCCTGATACCTCTTCCCAAATTCAATCTTGGAATTAAATTTCTCTTGTCATTTTATTTTGACAGAGCCTGGTACACCCTACTGAAATCCACAGTGACCTGGTTCGAGCAGGCAGGCATGCAAACCTATCACAGAAGGCGCTCTCTTTCCACTCATTCCACACCACACACCTGCGTCTTTCAGCATATGCAGCTGCACATGTGTGCGACAGTTCTGAACTGCCTCAAGCCCAGTGGTGTCTTGTACCTGCCTGGTTGGGGCCCTAGGGTCACGGCTGTGGCCTTTTAACACAGCTGTAAAATTCAGTGGATTATCCTCAGCTTGCTATAGAGGCAATCACTGGAATGACACAGAATCGAGAGCCACTTCAATGCAATTCCATGGACAAACTGTCTTTCCATTGTTCTGCACACAACAAACTATCCATCTACCTTAGATATTTAAAACAAATCATTCTAAAATCACCCTCAAATTAGGAGATGTTTTTATAGCTGCTGTCTTAGTGAAATATTACAAAACTTCACACATATAATTAGGATATTATGTATAATATAATTATATACAATGATCCCCTACAGTCAGAACATGAAATTTACTTCCTTTATAAACTATTACTTTTTTGGTGAGATTTTTCTCTACCTAGAATTTCTTTCTTTTTTTAAAAAATGTATTTAGTTCAGGGTCTACAGGGTCTCCCTAAGTAGATTGGACTCATGATCATCCTGTTTACAGCCTCCCAAGTGCTGGGATTATAGGCGCGCGCCATCATGCCTGGTCTCAATCACTGTCTCAGTGAGTCTTGGGGGCAAGGCTGGCACAGCAGGCCCAGGGATCAAACCCCTGGCCCCTGCATCTGCCTAAGCAGGTGCTTTAATCTGCTGAACTATTTGGCCGGCCCTCTACCAAGAATTTCTACCTATTCCTCCTGTCTGCTCATACTTTATATTTCTTTTTATTGCTTTATTCTTTTCTTCCTGGCAACTTATTTCTGTACTACAGAGTATACATTTTCCTTTCTTTCAGTACTGGGGATTGAACTCAGGACCCTGCACTTGCCAGGCAGGCACTTATGCCACTGAGGTATCTCCCAGCCTTACATTTTCCTTATCTATTTTCTATTCTCACCAGTAGAAGATATATTCTAACAGGGCATTATATTTTTTTATTTTGTTGATTAGGATAGTCCCTAACTTAGAGTGGGTGCCCAAAATATATTTTCTGAATGAATGAAATTAAAAGGGAAATTATACAATGATCCAATAGAGAATAATATTTAATGACATAAATTCCAGAGTCAGATGGTTTGGATTCAAAGTTCATCCCTGACTTTCATTAGTCATATAACTTTCTAGAAGATATTTAAATTCTCTCATCTAGAATGTAGTGAAATATTAGAACAGCTTCGCCATGTTGTGAAGATTAATTAGGATAATCCTTATATAGAATTCAGCACCATTCCTGAAAGAGTAAACAGTAGTGAGTGTAAATTAATATTATCATCATTATAGTTGTCACTCATAATTTTATGAGCACAAACATGAATAATTGTTTTTAAATGATTTATTTAATAATATTTTAGAGTACAATTACACAGTATTCTGGCTTCTCTTTCTGTGCTTCTGTTGGCTACAAAATCAGTGACCTCACCAGGCAAAGAATTTCTTTCTCGCTCCTCAGCTTTTTTATTCAAGTGTTTGAATGTTTTCAGAAAGAGTCCATCCTGCCTTTGAGCAGGTTGGGGCCACGAGCTTTCTGTCACCTATAAGAATACAGCTTCTGAAAGAGATCTCGGAGAAGATCCAGGGCACCTTCTGGAAGTTACTCTGATTTCCTTTTTAATGAGTTGAGCTAAGTGATCACTTAGGATTCAGCTGTCTTTTTTTTTTTTTTTTTTTTTTTTGGTACTTTTCCCTGGCCTGCTTCTCAGGGAAAGGACAGCAAGAAATAGTTCAGCAGAAAGAATCACTTAAATTTGTTTTTACTTATCCATTGTCCAGTATCCACTTCCTTCCTTCATTTATTTATTGTTTTGTGCTATGTTTTTTGAATCTGTGCAGAAGGCTTTATGGGGATACAAATATAAATCAGACTTCAGCTGTCTCACCAGGCAGTCTGGGTTTTCTTTTATTTTTATGCATTTTTTTACGTTTATTAGTACATGATTGCAGAACATTATAATTATATTCCCTGTAGGGAACTGGTACATGTACATAACACATTTCAGTTCTTTTTTGCACCCCAAATATGGTTATCAGTGAGAGGCACACTAGAGGCCAGGATGAAATCTCTTTGGTTTTCTGATAACTTCAGTCTTATCTAAAAGTTGTCCCAAATCTTGCTATCCAAAATGGCAACCACTAGCCACATGTCACTATTTAAACTTGAATTACAATTACAGGCTCTTTTCCTGAGGCTATTAGCCATGTTTTGAGGGTTGAAAAGTCATGTGTGCCCATAGCTTACCACAGGGGACAACATGGATGGGCAGAGAACATGTCCTTAATCACAGAGAGTTCTGTGGGACACTGCTGCTCTGTGGAATATGAGGCACTGATGAATTTATAAAAAATGAAGAACATTTTAGGATCTAACATTACCTGACATAAGTTGGCTTATTAAGGCACTCTTAATTGAAACGGCAAGCAATAATCATTAGCAGAGATGCTGAATGGGTTTAAAGGTAGCTATGCTTTGGAGATTAATCCCAAACACTGGCTGCCCTCAGAGCCTCATTATGGCCTCTTATTCCTGCCATTAGACAACAGCGAACCCCACATATGGCGCCCTGACTGGTCACATGATTTTTTAATATCCACATGATGGCACTAAAATGGCCTATTAGATTTACAGTGTCATTAACCTTCCAAAATAAAATGAGAGTCTGCTCTGGCAGGGGGGAAAAAAAAAGTGTGACTGCTGTTGGGTTTAGGGTAACCAGTCTGTGAGGAAATGCTGACAGGGGTCAGTGTGACATCATCTTTCATTCGGCCCCAAAGCTGTCAGGCCCTCCCCAGATGTCTGAAACGCAGATATAAATTTTCATTATCCAGCAGCAAAGGGCCAGAGGTACACCAAATGAATTTTTTACCAATCAAATTATAGCTAGTTGCCAGATTAAGTGTAAACGCTAATTTTGTGAAGTTTTCTTCTGGTCATTTATCTCCAACTCTACAAAGTAACCTTGCTGAAGCTGAAAAGATTTGTAAATTAAATTATTGTTTTTATAATCTTGTTGTGGACACCATAAAATTGAATAAAAAGAAATTTCATTAATAATGAACAGTGCCTTCTTCCATGGAACAATTAGATTTATTTTACATTTATTTTTAATGAAAATGCAAAGCCAGGGAGTCCTACAGAATCACAGAAGGCTCAACTTCCCCATTCGAGGCCTCAGTTTCTCTATCTATAAAATGGTGAGCTGGATACGATGATCACTAATCCTATAGTGTTAAGCTGGGTATCAAGATCCATGCTTCTATATGGCAAAAATGATCACGATCTTACATTTTTAAAAGGAATTAGATCTTATATTTTTAACAGGAAGTTTTGGGATAAAGTAACTCCCTGTTCAAACATTTGTTAGAGTAATACAAATTCAACTTTGTATTTACGTTCAACTTTGTATATGTCCTGCTTGAAAATCAGAATTCATTTTATCTTGGAAACAGAGTGGCCATAATATAGTTTGTTATGGAATAGTTTGATGCTACAATGAACTAACAGTTACATTTATATAACAAAACATGTACTGTACTAAGTATAGTATTGAACTGCTGGATTCAATAGTTTATACATAGAAGAATGTATTTGTGCTTTACTATGAGTGTCAAAAGTCTTTTCCTATCACTTGGACTCCAAAGCCTCTCTGTCCTTCCTCAAGTTCCAAGCCATTACATGTAATTCCCATGGGCTTGGAGAGAACCTCCAGCAGGCACAGAAGCCAGAACAAGAAGACGAGTATAGGAGATGTGGTAGACGATGTAGGTAAGGAGGCAAGGGCAGGACAGGGAAGACACCGAGGGGCGCCTAGACCTCCTGCCATGTTTAAAAGCAGAAGTTCTTTCATGAAAAGGAACAACAGTGGTTTTAGCAGTTTCTTCTGAGCTTCTTGAATCAATATTAACTACATACACACACACACACACACACACCTTGGAAAAAATGATGCTAAGAATAAAACATACACTAGGAATAAAACTGTGCCCCCCCCAAAAAAAAATGATTCTTATGGGAAGCTGTCTTGTAGGACAAGGGGAAGAGAACAGAAAGGAGTGAGAAAGCCTCACCCTCAGAAGCGCTCAAGCCCTTCTCCCTCTCCTCACCACCCCATGTGCTATCTAAGCCAGCACTCTAGACTGGTGAAGGGGATCTATAGAAAACAAGAGGCTAACACGGAGCATGTGAACAAGAAACAAGCAGGTGCTAATTCAAAGCAAAGGCAAGAAGAGTCAGGTCAAACTGCAGTAACCCTCCCATAGTGCAAACTCAAGTAAACCGGTTGGAAATGCCTTGAGGAAGACTACTTTGGCATTGCAGCGCTCTCAAAACACAACCCCCATACATCTAGCAGGGCACTGCCATCCATACATGGAAAAGCACAGTTCTTTCTTACTCCAGTAGAAAATCCTATATCTCATTTATCATATTCAAATCTATTTAATAAATCTCACAATAAATACAGAGTGGCTTTTACAGATGGGAAGAAGTGATAGCGATGACTTTCATGCCTCAACACTGAGAGAGTCCTTTATTTATAGTGTGACTTACTTTTAAAATAGTTGGACAGAGTTTAAAATGTGTGGCATTTGTGATCAACCAGGACAGAGAAGCAAGGCAACTGATCCCGGACAGAATCAAGAAACCCAGAAAGCCCCATGGGCTGTAAAGCCATCCAGCACTTGGCTAAGAGTGCAACAATCTGTTGAGTCGAAGCATAAACAAAGGATACAAATTAGATTTCCCCTAAAAGCCACAAAATTAAACATTAAGGGGCAAGTTCTTGGCAAAACGCATGTGTGTATTTTCCAAAACCAAGTTTTCAAAAATGTCTACAAAGTCTATTGAATATACCGGTCAGAGTTTTCTCGTACTTAAATATTTGGTTAACTTAAAGGAATGTGATTTTCAGGTAAATCAAAATAGAGATGATATTGAGAAGCCCAATGATTTTAATGATCTGGAAGGCTTTATAATAATTTTTACAGATAAATAATATCATCCAGTATCACTACAAGTTTTAGCATAGCATTCAACCAGCTACATAATATTAAAAATGCTGGAACTATGAGTAGTTTTCAAAATATGTCCTAAATGTGAGTGGAAAGAGAATTAGGTTTCAATTGTAAGAGCCCTTTCTTTCTCTAAGAATTGATGTTAGCTAAGAACAAATTCTGTTTTTCTGGCTACTTAAAGCCATGTGCCTGACTCAGCCATCTCAACATGGGTGGAGATAGAGTGGTTAAGGCGGGTCATGGCCAGTCGGGATGGCTGCTTATGGTTCTGGACATACATAGGAAAGAACAATCTCTCTCTGTCCATGGAGAAGTGATCTTACCTGTATTTTCTCTCAAATGTTCCATTCCAAATTCTAAACGAAGGACTTATACTTCAGGATACCCTATTCCACCTTCTCGCCTTGCATATAGAAATGAAATGTCAGAGAATTTATCTGATGTCATTTCCTTGAATGTTGTGGCAAAAGCAGTAAGTAGGCTTTAAAGAAAGTGATTTCAAAAGCATCTGTGGGATAGACAAGTGCAGATAATCTAAAAGAAATTCTGAGTTCTCATTATCTCTTTTCATTCAGCCATTCATTGACTTAAAAAATAATTTCTGAGTACACACTACAAATCCAGATGGCCAATAACATCTCTGCTCTCCGTGAGGTGTACTCCCCTTCCTTTGTCCTACTCTTGTGCTTTAATCCCAATGTAAAGAGACAAATTAACATCGTGGGTATTCATAATAATGTTGAAGGGAACTTTGGATACCATTCTCAGTGGTTATTATAGGAAATTAATTTCACTGGAACAAGGAAAGAAGCATGAGTTTGCATATGGCCTATAGTCTCTTGGAGTAGAGCTTTCCTGGTGTTGTAGTAGATATATAAAGATCTATGAAGAAGAATATAATTTATGGACTTGAGTGTCATGAATTATACAGATATTTTTATTAACCATAAAAACACATCTTTCCTATAATGCGCCCACATGAGTCCTCTATCTGGAGCTAATATTTATCCAGTATCTGTTACGAGATAAGGAGGTACAGCTATTGCCTCCTGTTTTACACATGAAAATAGATAGAAAATTTAGGTAACTTGTCCAAGATAATAAAACTAACACTTGAGTTTCAATAGAATTGAAACTATATTTGTTTTCCATTTAGACACTGACATAAGATGTGAATGTTTTCCCTTTAATCAAAAGATTACAAGTAATGATCAATGGTAGAAAGGGAAATGTAGAGCTCTGGGATTCATTTCTAGAGTTCTTACACAAAGTGATCAGCTGCAAGGAATGGAACAGACTTGAGCTGAATGTTAGAATTGTATTAAAATTAGTTCTATTTCACACATGTAACCAAAAAAAGTTTTTCTTCTGTTGTATATATAGGAGAGGGCAGGAGGATCACTAAAGTCATTTGATTTGAGAAATGATGTCTTTTGAACTGCAAAAGGCACCTTCTGTCCCATGATTAGAGGAGATTAACTCCTTAGCCTGTTTATGGGGCTGCCTTAAGGAAGTCACTGTCTGAGCACTGTGGCTTCCTTCTTTGAAAGCAATATTTGGACATTTTCATTAACCTTCCCCATTCCATCATATAAAATAGAACATAGAGACAGATTACTGGAAGAAGGAGGTTACAGATGGATTTTATACATGATATTAACAATAACTTACTTATAGCACAAAAGACTACATTGCTTTACCTGAACAACAAAATAAATTTTAAAGTACTTATCTGAAAAATGACAAAATGAAAATTTTCTTTCTAGAATTTTGATTGTAAGATATTCCTGCAATAGAGAGGCAGCATGCATAAATCAATTCCAAATTTCATAATCTTACTCTTTAAATTGTTTCCTATCTGTTGTAATTCTGGTAAGAAAATCCTATTTTAGTACAATTTTCTGCTTTTCCTAGACCATGAATTTCCTAGCCAGATGCTCTCTAAGACAAATGCTCCTGAGACATTCTAGACAGATTTTCATTTTTCTGCATCAGACCATAAGAACTGATTATATCAGTGTAATTGGTTGCCTAGCTATAGGGACAGAAATGTCACAACCAGACTCTGAATTCAACCAGCTAGCATTATGTACCATTATGTGGTACATTTGAGCAAAAATTCTGCCATTTCTAACCAATAGGTTCAAACTTCAGCCCAGGAAATGCATTGGGAGGGTGATCCAAGTGAAAGAATCCTTGACATAGGTGTAAACCTCTGCAAGGCATAGAATAAAGGATTGCTTTGCAAAGCAAACAAGATTAGAAAAATGGCAATATTTCAAGAAAACTCACATCCAAGCTGTGCTTCCAGAGGTAGAAATCAGTCTTTGGGAAGCAAAAGACAGCAGTGCCAAATTTGGGGAGTTTGTTAGTGTGAAAGTGAGCCCAAGACAAAGGGTGGTTGGTGGGGGGCAGCGTCCCAGATAAGAACAATGGTTTTCTCATCTGAGAGTCTCTCCCACAGCTCGAAAACAATTGAGACAAATATATTCAAAGGTCAAAAGAACAGACAATGCTGGGAACGCTGAAGAACCTAGTGGCTAGCCCAGGGCTTCCGTCACCTCTGACAGGACGGACAAAGTAACTCAAAGCAATCTGATGACAAGAATTTTGCAGCATTCTGAGCAGTTTCTGTGGTTTACACTAAGTTCCTCCTCCACTGCAGGCTGTGCCACAAATCTACCACAGATTTGGCTAAACAGATGATTTTCTTGAAAAGAATTATCTATGGTGGTTTCACCCTATTCCGGGTGATACTGCAGTGGGAAGTCACAGTAGAAATGCTATTTTGTGAGCTGTTTTTCCTGACCTCGGTGCAATACCTGCTGTCACGTGAACCAAATCATTAAAAGTCACTCGTCACTTGGGGGTATGTTACAATCAAGGAATAAAGTGGAACCCAAGAGGTAGGAGAGGACAGATTACCGTGTTTTATGTGCTATAATTTATGTGGAGAGCAGTTCTTGATAAGGCTTTTAAAAAGAGGGGTGGTATATTTTTATAAGACAACAGTAGAGTTTTTCAAGAAAGTAGTGCATTAAAAATAAAAACAGGATAAAAATAGAAAAGAAATTTATGTAGGAAATTCAGAGATGTGATTATAGCATCGTACTAATGACATTACAATTAACCTCAGAGGCATTTCCATGCAAACTTCCCCTTCCAACATAAGTCACTCCAGCCAAGGAATAATCCTGTCAAGCTGAAATACTACATACTTGGTGTGAGTCTAAAAGTGTTTCGGCTTTCTTCATTCTGTTTTTATTGCCAAGTTGGACAGCATTAGACAGAGCTGTTCTGGAGTTAGAAGGATACAATAGTCTGCAGTTTTAAAAGTTTAGGGCTTTTTATACTCTTATCTCAAACACACCTTTTAAAATCCAACCTGGGCTTCTCTTGGAGCTCACATTGTGCACCAAGACTTTGGCTCACTGAGTGTGATAACAATAGACACAATAAAGACATTATTCAACTAAAAATAAACACAAGAATACTTGATAAAATAAGTGCTTCCTATATAGCCCAAGCTTTTCACACTCACATGTATGAGTGTTAACTGCATTGGCTTGAAAGTACTGGTTCTGGCTTTCTAGTCAATGGTCTGTTTACTTACAATGAAACCTCCTGGGGGAATCCATAAAAATCTCCTCTGCTGTGAAAGACAATACCAAAATTACCAACTCCTTATGCAGGAGCTAAAGAGATTCCCTAGCTCGGTTGAGAATGAGAGTTTTACTAGAAAGTGTCTTCCAGGTCTGTAAGATGCTTGATGACCACACAAAGAGGCAAGTGGAGAGGCCGCCCCTAGACACCAAACAAGTCACAATTGCATCTGAACAAAAAGTCTGCAGTCACAGGCTGATGAGGTCCAGAAATGACCTTCTTCAACCAGCCATGAAACCTGCCCCTTGACCTGCCAAATGCCCAGTACTTTGCAAGGCTTGGTACAGGTTCTACAAACAACTAAGGATACTATCTTAACTCAGTGACAGTGACTATTTCACTATTCAGATCACCAGCCAGAGAGTTATACAAGGGTCCTCGGAGGGGACAACGCCCACTGAGACAACCATGGCCTTGGATGTGGATTTGATTTATACTATTTTTATATATTTCTTTATTTTGGGTACCGGGGATCAAATTCAGCACCTCGTGCTTGCCAGCCTGTGCTTATGCCACTGAGCTATCACCTGGCTCAATTTATACTATTTTTTTGATGGCATCTGGTCCCTTTCTGCCAGTCATTATTAAAAGAAAGGCTTATAATGTGTGAGTGGCTTAGGGTTGGTAGATGGTTACTCTAATTATGCTCTGGAGAAGCACCCATGAATGTGAGATTCTCTATACCTCAAAAGCCTCTACTACAAAGCAATAGTATTTATTATGTATGGTGTCTGTTATTTGCTAATCAGAAAAAAACAGAAATAACTAACCTATTTATATAGGTTCATGATTCCTTCAGCTACAAATTATTTTACAAGCCAATGTAAACAAAACTATTTCTGCAACATGGAGTTGATTGAATGCAATAAAACTAAGGAGAGAAAATTCCAAATAACAGATGACCAGAAGTGTCAATATTCCAGCTTAATTATATTTTTGACTTATCTTCCTCTACTCAAAGTAGTCTCTGTCAAGGAGGAATTGCCTTAGGGCTTTTTACAGGATGTACTTGGATACACAAAAGCTGTCTGTATGTTTACCTCTAGTTTTACAGACCATTTCTCTCCTATCTTGAGGTATCTACCTCTTCTCAAAGCCACTAACTCACACACTTAGCTCATTTCCTTCCTAGCCAGACATTGTTTGAGGATTAAATCCACCATCTTGGCCTTTCCTTGAATTTTCTCTTTCAGTGCCAAGTAGAAAAACGTTCTCTCTTAAAAGTTCCATTTATCAAACATACCACTTATTTTTTTTTCTCTTGATATATATGGACTAGGAAGCACTGTGCCTCCTTGATAATATGAGGATATAGTGATTGCAATTTACACAATTGGTCATTAGCTTTTCTTCAGGCTGTCAAGTTAAGTACAAGTGTTTTGTTTTGTTTTGTTTCCTTGTGAATGTCATAAGGAGATCGATCTTCCTAAAGAAAGTTTGGGTGGACTTCCAAGATATTAATTTATTACTAGTGAATTTCTCGATTTTATTAATGTTTCATTCAAAGAGTTTTCATGAGCATCTACTGATTTTCAGGCACTAAATTATGATATCTAATTCACACAATAAGCATTTTCGTTTTGTTGAAGAAAAATACTAAAGCTCTTAGTGTTTTATGATGCTAAGTCTATATTTCCCTCTGTTTACTTCAATTGGAATTTCTGCTCAGGCACACTGCTGACCAATTATTGGCTCATGTTCACAATGGAGATTAGTGGTAGCTACATAAAAACATGCTCTCCCTCCCCACACCTTCTTGACACATAGTTTCAAACATTATATCCCCACAATGAGCATGAAGTTTTTATTAATAAAATAATAACAAATCATACAATATTGCCTATGCATCATCAATCATCTTTACTAACTCATCATTCATAGACATTTCAAAAACATAGGTACATATCTTCAAATAGCTTCTCTTATCTTTTATGTTATCCTAAGAAGTATGTTCTCTAGAAAACATTCCTAAAATATTCCAAGTGGAAATGAAGTGTCTTACAATTCTAGATTACATTACATCTATAGTCTTAATCTCTCATAATTTTCTCTTATTTTTTTTATCATTTGTATTATTTCAAATTGAAAGCTTCTCAAAAGAAGCACAGTTGGTACATGAATATAAGTGTAGTGTTTTGTTTTTTTTTTACTTATTTACTTTTCCATTCATCCAATAAAACATTTCTTCAGTGCCTACTTGCACCCAACATGAGGCTACTAAGAATAAGGCAAGAAACCTGACTCACAAGTTCCTTGTCTTTTGGAGCATATCTTCTAGGAGGGAAAAAGAAAAGGGACAGCCTAACAAGCAGATATAGAAATAAACATGTAAGGCATGTAAGGCTTATGCCAAGTGCCCTAAAGGAAGTAATCATGATGACATTAGAAAAAAAATAAGTCCAAAATTTATACAGCCATATTAAGAAAAGTCTACATTAAGAAAGTGCTAACACCTAAAAGATAAGAATGAGCCATCCACCCCAACAACTGGGGAGAACCACCCCAGGATGAAGAATCTTCAAGGAGCAGAAAGAGAGCCCACATGGCCAAAGTTCTAGAGGTCAGAAAGTAGAAGACAAATCATGTGTGGCCTTATAACCAAGAAGACACTTGGATATTATTCTTTATGACAAACCATCAATAATTTTAGGTTGTGTGCTTAATAAAGTAATATGCAAATATATCTACATAACCTGTCTACGTAGTCGACTCTGAATAGTCCCCAAGTGTAACAACAGAAATCTTTTGTCTTCTAAGCTGTTAGTCCTGTGTTTTTCAGCATCAAATATTCGAAAATTGAGGATGTCACTTTAAAGCTATTCTTGCAAGTTCTGAGTCGCTCAGTTCCACCATGAATGGTACCCACTGCCCCCACCCAAATGTAAATGGTTCGAAATGCCTGGCTAGAATAGCTAGAGCCCCCATCAGACTTGCCAGCCTTTTTTTTTCTGATAACATGAGAAGAAATTAGAGCCCAAAGTTGTGTGAATTTCTCATTTTTCATTTAAAGACACCTTTTTGAGTTATTCCAAACTCTGGTGGGCTTTCTAAGTCCACGCCCCCAAAAGCCATTCTAAAACTAATATATACATAAAAAAAAAAACTTGGACACAAGAATCATGTCTTTTGAAATTTTCCAGCTTCACTACTGTAAGCTATTATTTGCTGTTCTTTCAAGCATGATATAAGCAAACCACAACAAAAGCTTTTGTTAGAAGCCAATTTAATAGCTGAAAGTTTGGTCTGAAAAAAAAAAAAAAAACAATTGAGTGCGGGAGGAAGCATCAAAGAACTTCCCATTGTGCCTGGTGCTGGAATCTCAGTGCGCTGTGAGCTGGAGAGCAACATCAGACAGGGACGGAGAGTGACGTGCTTACAGGGGACAATGAGCTGCAGAAGAGGCATAAGGGACAATCGGCTGCATTTTAAATGGGACTCGAGCGATCATTTGAAAAATATGTATCTGAATACATGGTTTTAAGATGCAACATCATTTTCAACTATGCCATGGCGCAGTTTGGAAATGAGAATTTTTCAAAGTAAAATTCTTGAAAAGACTTTTTTTTTGACCTCACTTTTCAAAGCTTCTATGAATATTTGATTCAGGCCCCAAGCACTGCATGTCGCCAGATTTTCTCAGCTTAAACTCTAGTGTGTCCTTGTGCCAAGCTGCTTTTAACAATCTCTACCTTTCTAAGCAGCCCTTTCATGTAGATTTACTTGAAAATGGCATCTCAGCCTCTTGTCACCTCATGTTCTCTTCCAGACCATTCACCCAGGTCAGTTTCCTGGCAGGTCCTCAACAAGCAGTTGGGGGTTCTTCCTAGGCTGAGCTTGGAGTAATTATGCTCTGTAATTGTGGAGTCAGGGCCTGTCTCCCAGTCAAGATTAGAAATGCCAAGTCATTTCCTGTTTTCAAATCCAAAGGAAAGATACTGACGTCTGATACTGGTTTTCCTAGTTTCAATTATTGTGGGGCACCCTGGAGCTGTCTTTGAAAGATTCTCTTCACAATTCCTGGGTCCCAAATGCAAGACTCAATCCTGGGCCAACAGCAGAGAATACATAAAATGCTTCTGGCTATCTGGTCTGTTAACTCTTCAGGTTGTTTCCCCAAAAGTATAGCAATCGGGGTAATAACATGTTGGGAAGCTCATTGGGGACAGACTACCTACTGAATTCTGTGTAGAAACAGGCGGGTGTTTATAAAAAAAAAAAAAAAAAGGAGGGGGGAGTGAAAAGCATTTGATACATGTTGGAGTCAAAGCACCTTCTTTTTAATTGTACAGATCCTTGTATTTTACAGCACATTAAACTTTAAAAGGAAAGGTAGCAAAATTGAGCATCTGTTTTTTTCTCATATAAATTCAACTGCTAATAAAGATGGAGCAGAGTTTCCTCAGACCCCATCGAGGGCAGATAAGCAGTTCCATGCACACAGAACTAATTGCAGGACTCTCTAAGCCTCCCTTGATGTCTCCTCTATTTCTCTGCCAGTGAAACCAGCTTTTAGCAATTGGGTTTTGGGAAAGACAGCATCCCAAGAAAGAATTACAGCCAAAGTAAACAGGGTTAAGATGGAGAATACTACTAAAAATTATTCCTATTTATTCCATACTACAGGGCCTTTCCTTGTAAAGACTACTCTGCACCTAAATTAGTCACAGTAATGTGATTTTTATGCTGGAAATGAACCTGTGCTTGTCTCCCAATTTCCCGACTTTGGAAGAATAAAATATGTGTTGCTGATTATCAGAGTTAAAAGTGTGTTTCCTTTTCACATCTACTTATTTCCCTTGAATTTGACTTAAAACCTATAATGTAATAGATAATGTTACAACCTGCCTGTTACAATTTATGGAGACAGTTGTATAATTTTTTAAAAACTGAAATGTAAATGTGCCCCTTCGGGCTACCTTTCTATAGAAATGTGTTCATGATATTATTTCTTTAAAGAAGAATACAGGACATAATCTAGAGGTGGACCCACAGCCCCTAACATAAAGCCATAGAGCAAGGTCCAGAAGGGCCTTCTCTCCTTTCTTTCTTCCCTGGAAAGTCATTTCATATCATTCAAATGATGACCACTGAGAACAATATATAGAAGACATCTAGAACCATTTGCTCCCACTTTTTTTTTCTGGCTTCCTTAATGGAAAAAAAACAGTATTTTAGATTCCATCATAAACTTTTCAGTACCCTTAAATCAAATAATTGGATTAAACTATCCATTTAGTCAATTATATTAAAGGAAATGGTGAAATGTAAGAGACATACACAAATATGTTAGGAGGGGAAAGAAGGAAGAAAAGGGAAAAGAAAAAGAAAAAAATACATAAAAAGAAGAGAAAAGAGAAGAAATAATAAAAAGTTTGGACTGCAGATTCTTCTAAGATGATTTAGTAAATTTATTTTAAAAACCTTAATTATCTGAGATCACTGGGCTGATATGTTTGTATGAGTCATTTATTTGTGATTATGTAAGTTAAAACAGTAGCCCAGCTTCCACTTCTCCTTTGTCATTGGCTCTTATTCATGGCTGTATTTTACATGTCAACCTGCTCACCATATGTGTACATACTTATGCTTTCCTGGCCACTAATTGCTTCTTTTTTGACAATGCCATCTATATGTGCATAGTATATGGCCGTTTTTTATCACTCTAAGCCTATTAATGCCCAGACTTATGGTTCCCAGAGGAATTAAAATTAACCAGCTCTCTAAATATTGTTCATGAGTTGGAAAATTCCTGTATTTTAGAATCTCCCTTCAGTTGTTTTTAATTGGCTTGTGATATTTCATCCTTCAGTGCTTGCCCTTAACTACTGAAAGTATATATTTAAAGATAAATTTATGAGAAAGATATGAAAGGCAACACTTTGAAAAAATAAACATTTCTCTTAGACAATGATAGTACTTATTCTACAATGTGAGCCCAATTTTACAGTGTGGTAGTCTAAATCCTTACTGGCTTTCCATTGACTTTGATAATTATCAAGTAGATTTCTACCTGTAAAGAAGCCTTCTAATCCACTGGGCTCTATGAGCCAAAAGCACAGGGCACTATGGGAAAGAAATTCTCTTTGAGTGAGTTCCTCTTTTAGAACTGGAGATCCCTCACATATGAATTCCTTTTTTTAGTTTGCTATAAAATATTACTATCTATTTATAGAATATGAAAAGAGACTTTCTTAAATGCTTAGCATTTGAAGAATGGTCATTTTGTACAACTCATAAAACAAATCACTGACAAAAGACCCCCACACCCCAAAGAACCATCTATTGCTAATGACAAATGTGCACATACATATACACACACACATCCTAAACATATTAACAGCATTTACTATCCTCACAAAATAAAACAAGTAGTGAAATAAATAATAAAATAAACATCTTGAGAAACAAAAATAAAAATATTGGAAATAATATTTGTTAATGCTCAAAACTAATGCCAGATTCTATTGGTAATTAACAGCATGTTTAACTCATAATTGTAGATTGTCATGTTTCTGTTACCAGGGCAAAACTTCATTTATAGAAAGCCTATCTCATTAATATAATAGTAATAATATGTGTTATATTCATATAAAACAGAGATATTACATGTTCATTCTCATAACTCCCACAACTGACAAATAATTATACTCACTCACAGATCCTAGAATCAAATCATTTTGCTTAAAAGAGTAGTATGAAAATACTTTGAACTCATGCATGAATTTGGGAATGATCCCCCAATCATAATATATCAAGAATATTTTTGAGCTGGGGAGATAGCTCAGCAGCTTAAGTGCCTGCCTGCCAAGCACCAGGTTCTGAGTTTGATCCCCAGTACCAAAAAAAAAAAAATCTCACAAGTAAATTCTTCTATTAATTGTATAATAGATATACCCCAAAACTGACTTGACTTTCAATTTCCATTTACTAACTAAATAAGTAAAGAGATGACTAAAAAACTTGAGAAATTAAACCACATGGGGGTATCAATTTGAATTAAATAAGAGAAGATTAATTCTCAGATTGGTTTTCCAGTAAACCTTATAGCATCCTACATGATTGTCACCTGTATATCTACCACATTTATAAAAGAAGACGCCAAATTCATATATGTCACATACACATCAGAGCAAAAAGGCAGCCCTAAGTATATCTACCACATTTATAAAATAAGATGCCAAATATATGTCACGTACACAGAGCAAAAAGGTAGTCCTAACTGATGATAAGCAAAAAATGAAAAATCATTTTACTTTATGGAGTATACGCTTTTATCTGTAAATAAGTAACATAGTAAAAGTAGAACATTACTGTTAATCATGCATGCCAAGGTTAAGAACTTCTAACTTTGCATGCATGAATATTAAAACACTTCACTGCGCTCAGATGTTCAACAAACATACCATTTGCTTTCATCTACACAGAGTCTGTCACTTGACTTTTGACCTTTCATTTGGCACTGTCCTGTCATTTCTTTGGTTTCACAAATTTTAGCTTCTTACTTGACCTCTCAACTGTGACCTTTCACTTGACCTATGATCTCATAAATTCTGAAATTTCATACATGTAATTGAGGAACAAATAAACAAAACATCTGGGTGAAGCTCTTCCTGAGTTAACTCTGAGTAGGTGAAGCAGAACCTAATGCTTGCAGACATCAGTAAGTAATGTAATATCTATGTGTAAATGATAGAAAGCAAACTTTTTAGAATTGATTGTAATACATCAAAGTGTAAGACTCAAGATTAGTGCAGTAATTTCTCTGGTCTGATCACATTAAAAGTATACTAAGTCTAGTTAAAAATGGAACATACTTCAATAAAATAATACTGAAATGTATCATATATCTTATCAAATATGAGAGTCTGATCTTTTGCTACTGGTTTTGACCCAGATAAAGACTGTATGGCTCACTATATTATGAGTAAACGATTGTGTGTTTTAAGTGCTATGCAGTCATAATAAATCTCTCATTCTCCATAATACTGTTTCATTTTCTTCATGGCATTTTTTATCACATGAAATAATTTTTATTGATGTGTTATCTGTCTCTCTCCCCACTGGAATGTAAGTTCATGAGGACAGTGAACATATCTACTGTTGTAACTGTTAAGACCCTACACCAAGAGAGAACACCCACCTGGCACCTACTGGTTACATGAAAATATTTCATGAATGAACAAGACAATATGTACCATAAACAAAGGTCCATTCCCCAAGCATCACTGCGTACACTTGAACACCAAAGTGTAAGTCTAAAGCAAATGTACTGGTTCACATTAACATGAGAAAAATAGAGTTTACCAATGTTTTAAAGTTATATATATATATATATATATATATATATATATATCTGGAACTTTCCCATATGGGCACTTAGCTTCATTTGTCTTACTCTTTACCATAGAGATATCATTTTATAATAAGAAGTAGGATTTCCTCAGAATTCTATCAAATTTAAAAATGTTGATAATGATTAAATGTCAGCTCTACCATTATCTTAAGATTTAAGTAAAATGTTTTGCTAATTAGAATACATTTAGGGTTTTTTTGTTAAATATCTAGATTTATATATTAGGAAACCATTTTATACCCATAAAGATATGGAAAAAACACTACCAAAACATGAGAAGCACAAATTTTTTTTACCTGAAATGACCACAACAACTTTCGACTTAATCAAACACGAACTGAAATTTCTATGCACTTCAGATTAATGTAACAAATACCCAACAGAACCATAAAATAAAAAATTATAAGAAAAATAGTAATCAAATAAAATAATCTGGAGGCATTCTTCCAAAGTTAGTATAATTATCCCCTGAATTCTATTATAAAAGGCATAAATTCAAAAGGCATAAAGCTGATGCAATAAAATAAATCTATTAGAAAGTCAATTTTCTCTCAAACAAAAACTATATAATTCAAAAACAATTTGTTTGAATGTAACATCTATAGAATGCAGAAAAATTTCAGCTTGAATATAAAAAATTAGTGAGTTCTCACTTTGAAAATGGAGGTAAAACAACATCTAAGGATATTTATATCCATCATTTAGTCATTTATTAAAAAATGATAAATGATATGAGTTAAAACAATATGGTTCTATAAAATCTTCTTACCAATAAATACCAAGAATATCTGCATTTATTTAAATTTTGCTTGAGTATATTCCATTTGCACCATAATAGATATGTAACAAGAATCTATAATAATAATAGATTAGTGCTATATTTTAAAAAAATACAGAGTAATTTTTGCCTCTTACAAGTTCCAAAATACTCAAAGGAGTATTATGTGTGAATTGCTGTAAAAGTGAAATTTAAACCAATCATGAAACCAGTATTTACTAACTTCCTCAAGCTAAGTTGAGTAAATGGTTCAAAGTGTGGCTAAAGTTTGAGGTTCTTTTCTTGTTTAATCCAAAGCAGTTCATTTTTCCTTAAAGGTAATCAAAATAGTCAGACATGGTACAAATCATTTTGCTGGAGGAGAATTATGTCTGTGGTTTATTTAAATAATGTAATACCAATAAGGGGAACTTTAAAGAATATTACAATGCTTGAAATATAGACAGAAATAAAAATGGCAACACAAAAATATAAAAGAAAATTAAGTACAGGAATTATATTGTAGATACCACTGATATATTGGGCATACTAACAATATAACATATAAAGAATAAAGAAAAAGTAATAACTTTCGAAAATAAATAGCTTGAAAAGTTCACATTGGGGAAACCTATTAACCATTTAGGACTACATGTTCAAGTATACTGTAATTGAGATTCTAATAAGAAGTTGGAGAATTTCAGACAAAAATAATATGGAAACTTAAAGAGATGTTCAATTTTTTTGATGTCCTCCTACATAAATTACCAGTCACTATTTCTGAGTCACATCCTAAATTAATATATTAATATAATCCAAAAATTTGTATTTTGTTCCAAAGAAGAATAAAAGAACCAGTTATATTTTTAAAATTGCAAGGAAATTAGTAACAGAAACTGTTGTGGATACTGTAAAAAGCAATATGGAAATTTTGAAGAGAAACAAGGCAGCGTATTTAAATCCATTGTGTTGATCTAACAAAGCCCAGACTTCAAAATAAAAGCAAGGTTTTCTGGCTTTACTTATGCTTTAGGTAGAAGCTTTTTACTACAAGAATTCAACTGCTGAAGTTCATTTCCTGTCTTTAATTCTAAACGAGCAATTTGCTGATAATTTCCTGTCTACATTTTCATAAAGTAGAAAGAACATGACTGGTTAAGCTTAATGTTTCAATAACCAAATAAACTTTAGCAAGCATGGCTTAGGAAATTAGACAACTATCTAGAAACCAGTTTTATGATTATTGAATGTCTAAATACTGTTTATCTCCCCCAAATGTTTAAAAATATTCTGAAGGTCTTTATGATTGCTTCCTTGACCCTCAAAACTTAGAGCACCATTGCTTTGCCTCAGTGGGCCCAGAGCAATTAAAGTCAAAGGGTATGAATCCCGTGAACTCTGAGCTATTGCAACATAGACGAAGAAGAAATGACCTCTAGCTCAGTTCCAGCCTGTACTCTCAGCTTCTACCCAACATCTTTTTGCTTAAATTAGAAATTCGCTTCAGTTGAACTTCATGCTCTTGAAAGTATGATTATCAGCATTTGGGGTGGAAATTAAAGTAGGGTATCACTACATTGACCCATCATCTGAAACATAAATTAAGTTGTCAATTACAAATGAAGAATGGCTTGTTATTATTGCCTTAAAATGAGGCAACCTCTTTCTCCTGTTGAGAGCCCCAACATCTTCCATCCGAAATCCATTACAGCATGTGCAGAAGTGGAAGTGTATACTGTTTCCAAGGCTCAGAAGAGGGCATGATCCATAAAACCATGAAATGTGGGGACAAGTGAAAAAAACCCTCGACAACTGCCAATTTGTGCCACGATCCACCTCCACATGCCAGACAGAGGCAAAAGAGGAGTCGAATAGTAATTACACAGGGAGATTTTATTAGACAGATTTAAGGGGAACAGATGAGCCCAAATCCCCCTTTTTATTATCTACTGTACACTTAGCTAATGCTTTCTCCTGTGAGAAAGGCTTAAACAGTAAGCACAAATAGCACAATGAAATTGTAATACTCTCCCGTGTGGACCTGGATTATTTCAGCCACCAGCAATGTGAGTAGCTGCAGGTGTTGCACTAAATAAAGTAATATAAAGTGTCTAAATTGCAACAGTGGAAGTACTGTTTCAAGACCCTTGTCTGCTTTTTATTAATAGTCAGATTCCTTCCTATCAGCAGCCACAACTACCTTTACCCTATTATTCAGCAACAATATTTTGATAGGGAAAGATCTATTAAAAATCGCTGTTGATATTTTGTGACCATAGTCATTCTGGAGTTGAATAAGCATTCAATATTCTCACAGAAGGGGAGAACGTAAACTTGTGATTCAGGAAAAGAGGAAACCAGGGGTTACAAAGGTGGAGAGGCCAAATAGAATGCGACAGACCCCCTCCATCAAGTAAAAAACTTGGCAGCATAACTAGAAACAGACCAACCCTAAATCTTAGGGTTCATGAGCTCTTCGTAACATAATTAACTGAAATAAAACTAATATTCCCGTGTTAAGTTTCATCTTAACATACATTAGCAGTTACAAGAAATAGCACTAAATATAAAGAGAATCAGAAAGTGCCTATTTTATTATGGAAAGTATCTCAAGGTAAGAGGACACATTCCTTGACACATTCGCAAAATTTCTAAGATGGAGAGAACTTATCTACACAAAGAACTGTCAAATTGCCCTTTTTCCCTCAAGAAGCACTGCTTTGGGGGAAGATGCATGGATCACTTATTTGAAATTTCCTACAAAAACAGACAGCCCCAGATTTCTCAAGCATTTGTTCTTAAGAAAGGAGCCACTAATACCCAGGAAAAAAAACTGTTGAACAGGAAATGTTTGACCAATGTTGCATCACAAGATATCTAAAGAATTTCACTCTGGCTCCTTTAGTGAACCAAGTCAGGACATTCTAGATTTTTTTTTTAAATATATATAGACTCTGAGCTTCTACAAAACAAGCTCAAAAAGCAGTGGTACCAAAATTTTTCTCAAAGTTTCCGATGCACGAAATCAAGCAAAAGAAAAAAAAAAAAAAAACTTCTCTTAAGATGAAATGTTAAAAAGTATTAGTGCTGAGAGAGAAGATAAACAACATTAGTGATCTGCGAATAGTATTCAGGAAATTCCATTTATCTGATGAGCTGTTGGCGAACTGTGCAGTGTTTCATATGTCACCAGCCAACTAAAGTGACCCATTGTGTCTACAGATCTGTTTTAACGGTATTTTTAACGTTGTTTGGCTCATTGAGAGAGAGTTTATTTAGAAATGAGTAGTAGACCAAGAGAAGAGTCTTCTTGCTTTTCTTTTTAAATTGACATCCATTGGCACCTCGGCACAGTAACTCCACGAATTCCTGACTGTGAGGAGGATTCCTGTCACAGGACTGCCTGCGGCAATCAGCCCTGGCTTCTTTTTGAACAAGCTTTCTTTTAACACTTAAAACCAGGGATGATTTAACAGAAAGTGTCTCAAGTCTGTGAGCTACAGCCCCCTTAGACTCTACCCAAACAAAGCTACTAATGTGTGGTCAGTTTCTTGGCAACTCCACTCTCCGCTGATAACGCTCCTGCTTGCTATTCTCCAAGGAGCCGGCTGCTGGAAGACCGCTCCGAGCCGCATCCCCTTGGTGCTCCTGAGGCGGGCGATCCTCCGACTGCACGGCGCCAACCACAACATGCTACCCACCGTGAGAGAGCAGGACGCGGGCTGCTCTAGTCAGGACTTATCGTCTATCATACTGATTGACGAAACCAAGAGTGAGCAGAAAAAATAAACACGAACAGAGGCTGCAGTGTATGGGCCAGTCAGCTGGGAGTTTTAGTATTTGGCCTTGGTGATCCTACTCTCTTGGTAGGTTATCTTTTCCTTGTGCTATCATTTATCATAACTTTGAGAGCCAAGGAGAGAAACAAACCTACAATTTTTCTATGGGTTGCATTCGTTAGACTGCTTATGTTCTCTCTCTCTCTCTCTCTCTCTCTCTCTCTCTCTTTCTTCCTTTGCCCCTCATAATAATCCTATCCTTTCAAACAGTATTCCCTGAAGAACAGTGAAATTAAATCCAAATACAGTTCTTCTCCTTTTACTCCTATTCCACATAGATCACTCCAAGTAATTAACCTTTGTTAGTCCATCAAATTTAGAATGCAAACCTACATGTTAATTTACTTAAGTCAGATCCAGTCATAAATCTGCTTCTATAGCAGCTAGACTCAATGAAGATCCTGGATGTCTTTCAGTCATTTGAATCACTAACATCTTCTTCTTAAATAATGGCACTTGACTTTTTTAGGCACAGACCATGTTTTGTATTGGCCTTGACAGCCACTATAAAGTACTCCCCCAAGTGTCAGTAACAGAGATGATTTGTATGTGGCTTGCAGTCTTCCAGTGTTCTAATAGCTTTCTCATTCCAACCCAGAAACATGGAACACAGGGCAGCTGGTTAAAGCTGATACAAGCATTTCTTCTCTCAGCAGGCTATTCTTGCATAACCATTTATTTTGCAGAGTTTTAAAGTGCCTGAAGGATTTAATTATGTACATAGACAACCCCTATAAACTCTATTCTAGGGTTTTTATTGACTTTTGTGCTGGGCAGCTCTTAGGCATTTCAATTAAGTGTTTTTATAAGAAAAACTACAATATTGTAAAGAAAAAAATCCTTATAGACACTTCCAAACAGGTTTGCTCCCCCATCTGATTGAATAAACTGTTTAATTGACAAAATGTACAGGTTAATTCAAGGATAACTTTTTCTACTTTGGAAAAATAGAGGGTTGAATTCCACATAGGTCTAAGAAAATGGTCCTGCTGGTATCAGTGCAATGACACAAGCAGAGGGAGAAAGCCAAGACTGCTTTGAAGCATACTCTGAAATGTCACGAGGCTACCTGTTACTCAGGAGTTTATGTAAACTCACAAAGGTAAAAACCTGCAAAATTTTACATGTTCTACTTAACAAGTGCAGAATAATAAATTACCAAATTCATTCGGAGCACCCGCCTGACAGACCTACCCCTCGAAAGTCTCCAGGAGACCCCAAAGCCGCCTTTGTCTGCCTTCTTCAATTGCAAGGCTCAAGTATTTACAAGGCTTCTGCAAACCTGCCTTCATTATGATGTAGGATATTTCAGTCCCAGCAGGTGGCCAACAGGAGACCGGGCCTGCCTGTGAAATATGTAATACTTTTCATATACTTTAACTAGAAAAGTGCCCCTCCACAACTATCCTAACTGTTCTAATTTCCCTTTCTCCTCTTAATCTCCTCAGCAAGTCATGAGCTTGCATTAAAATCTGCCTAAAACATTTCACCCACAGGCAATGTAATTCTGAAACAAGCAACCAACATTTCACAGCTCTGGAGTAATAGATTAATTTGAACCTAATGTTGCCGTCGTTTACTGCTCCAAATGTTCTGGTGTAGACATAGCCCTGAGGCATGGTGCTGTGGCATGCACAACTTTGGGAGCCGGAGCTACAGTTGGCTAAACATCTGTGCATCACATTTGCCATGTGCCTCATTATCCTGCACCCCACTGTGCCTACCTGTCCCCCTCAGCTTCTCAGCCACAGGCGATCTAATTTTTTTCCCTCCAACTAAGAATCTTTGTTCTCCTTCTCACTTACTAAATTTTTGCAAGACCTCTGCACCCAAGCCATGGGGATTTGGTCCATGTGAAAGGCCCAGTCCCTCTACATTCTTAATTCTCCATTAGGAAGAGGAAAATTACAGCATTAAGTTTTTGACATGTCACTGCATGAATGGTGCCATTTTCAGAAACTACTAGGATCTGTGACTGAACTTGGAGGCTGTAATAAAGCATGGCATTGTTGGTTTTGACTTTAACAAGTTTGGTTGACTTCAATTATCCATAAGCAAAGAAACAGTAACTCCCACTCCAGTTTCAAGAGGACTCAAAAAATGAAGTCTAATCATAGAAGGGCAAGTTTTTCAAATCAAAAATTAAAACTAAATACCTTTAACTATTTAAGGAGATAGCATTTCCAAGCTCATTGCCATAGCTGGTAAATAGCCACCCTATCCACTCTCACACACACAAAAGAAGTGTAAAGGAGGATTTTAAAAATATATGTAGTAAGCAAGCCAAGCAGCTGCTTACATTTTAATCCTACTTAAACAATAAAAGAATCATATAACTCCTTTATTGGTTTTTCCATTGGAGGTATTTGGGGTACCCATATAATACGAG
>NDGN011443836.1:0-16901 GCA_002564285.1 Tympanoctomys barrerae
GGCAATTGAGACTGGGCATGGTGGTGCGTGCCTGTAATCCCAGCTCTTGGGAGCCTGTAAACAAGCAGATCACTACAAGTCTGATCTAGTAGTGAGACCATGAACACTCTGTAGACCCTTCCCTAAGATACAAAAAAAGAAAGAAAGAAAGAAAAGAAAAAGAAAGAAACAAGAGGAGCAAATGAGATTCAAACAATTTAATTTTCTAAGTAGTAGCATTAAATACTTCAGTTAATGAAATGCCTTCTGTACAAATATGGGATTGACTTTATTTATAAATCCTTCTCACCAATGATATTTAGGCTTACAGATATAGTTTATGTTATCCATAACCTTCAGAATTCTCATTAAGAATTGATACTTCTGTTATTTATGCCTAAAGTTATCCATATCTGACATGTGAAACAGCAGTTCCTAAGGTTGTAGACAAACTGTGAATATTTCCATTTGTTAAAAGTCTGAGCATTGTTGCTTGGTTTTTGGGAAGTTTGAGCAATTTTCTGTAGAGCTGGACTCATCTGTTTGACAATGTACTTTATAGGTTAGGCTTTGTGGGATTAGCGACAAATTTTGTGAAGGGTGAAGGGTGAAAGAAGGTAAGCTTACCAGAAGCACTTATGAGGATTTAAGGGAGATAGTAGTATGCAAGAGAAGCATTTTCTTGTTACTTATAAAATAATAATGAGATCCTATCTATGGCCTACAATTCATTGTTCAGGGTGAATTAAAAATAAATAATAGTTTTGTTTTTATTTTGGTTTTTTATGTACTTAGTACAGGGTCTACAAGGTCTCACTATGTAGATTGGACTCATAGTGATCCTCTTGTTTACAACCTCCCAAGTGCTGGGATTACAGGCTCCTGCCACCACGCCCAGTCTCAATTACCATCTCAGTGCACCCCGGGGGCGGGGTCAGCACAGCAGACCCGGGGACTGAACCCCTGGCTCTGTCTTTATTTTGAAAGGCACAAAAATAATATATAAGTTTTAATATATAGAATCAGTGCATTTATAATAGTTTCTGTCTGTTCATCATAAAATGTGAACAAGGCAAATTGTATGGAATTAACTATTATAATACTGTCTCCCTCTTTCCCCTTGTCCTGAATTCATGTTGCAGGCCACATGCCCAGGCCCTTAGAAAGTGACTGCATTGGGAGGTAGAGCCCTTAAAAATATAATGAAGGTTCAATAGAGTCATAAGGATGGGGCCCCAGTATGAGTGGCCTCATGTATGACAAGGAGGCACACCAGCATCCTCTGCACACATAGAATCTAGTAGCCAAGGAGATTCAGAAAAAAGCAAGTTTTTAATACCTCAATCATTCAGTTCCAGCCTCCAGAACTATGAGAATGTAAATTTTAGCCACCCAATAAAATATCCTAGTATTTTATGATGACAAGCAACTACTGCAAAGTAACAAACTAATTCAGAGCAAACAAGATCAATTCAGATTCACTTCATTGAGGGGACCTTCTTTTTAGGCACCTTAACTCATAGCCTAATGGCTTTCCTATTTTCTGTTCCTTCTTCATCGATCTCTTGTGAGGGCAGAGGAATAAAAGCCAACTAGGCAAGATTCTCTATTTAAAGGATGAAGGTCAAGTGCAAAATCATCCTTTGGGTCTTGCTTCTTCCTGCCATCTGTGGACTCTAAAGAATTGCTGTGGCAGAGGCGCATCCTAAACAACGTGGACCTGAAAAGTGAGTTTATGAAGCAAGTTGAGTTCTTGAAGTTTTCCTAAACTTGATAAAGACTGTAATACAAAGAAAAATGGAGCAGGACCAAGGACAGTGCTCTGTGCTCATATGTTAATTAGGAGGTGTTTAACACTTACTAGAGTCATATGAGGTTCTTGGTGTGTTATGTGCTGGTTCCAGGGAAAGTGGATGGACAGTGCCCACACTACTATGGGAACATAAAAAGGGAAGGGATGCAAAGCAAACATACAGAAGAAAGAGCATATTCCAGCACAGTAAACACAGAGACACTATTTCTATATTGAATGCATAGATGGGGTAACTCATAGAGAGAAAAGTCATGGAGGTAGTACAGCTTCATCAGCTGTACTCACTGATAGTATTTGTAGAAAAGACCTCTTCTCGCTGTTGTATTTTTAGTGTTAGGTTGTATTCAGATGCCATCAACCAATGACCTTGTTGACCAATCTCTGCATGATTCCTATTAGCCCAGTCTAAACAAGCAATGAACATCAATTAGGAAATTTCCTTTTAAAGTCTAACTTGCAAGGCTTAGCATGAAGGTTCATGACTTATTCATGTATTCAGAGGAGGCAGAGGCAGGAGGATCACTGTGAGCTGAAGGCGAGCCTAAGGTACAAACCAAGACCCTGTCTAAATAAATAAATAAATAAACAAATAAATTCTCTTGTTCCACTACAAATTAAAATCAAGAAGTGTCTTCAGGAGGTGATGCACTCGAGATCCAATTCGACTCCAACAGATACTTTTATGATCATGAGAATTGACCAGCTATGGATATCTAGCCTCTCTCAAAGACAGTGACCTCCACTACCATTGTGCAAGGGTCACCATCTCCCATCAACCCCCATAAAATGCCAGCCAACAGCCCAACCTGCAAATCATTGTCACACTGTTACCCTTGACTGTCACTTCTTTTTCAAATATTTTTTGACTGTCACCTCTGAGGGAGGGGGGACAGAAAGTAGGATGGAGAGAAAGACAGAATTTGGGATGTATAATGGATGAATTTGAATTAAATAGTTTTCTATTTGATAATACACCTATTAGTGGATAAATTTCATTCTTTTAGAAAAATAAATGTATTATGCAACTGAGCTTCTGGACTAACAGGAACCAAAGGCTCGCGAAATCATCCCGTTGCATCATCCCTATCCCTTGATCAGAACCTGATTTAGGATTTTTTGGAATACATTAATCTCCATGTGTAACAAGTGCAGAAAGCATCCTGGACAAGTTTTCAACTCTACTCACCAGTTCACATATTACTCATCTAAGTTCTGTTTGATTAACACACAGCCTGTCCTGACCTCTTCGTGGGCCACATCCCAGGGATTCAGAGGTGAGCCCACGGGCCTGGCAGCCTGCCCATGCACTATTCCCTTAAAAAAGAACTGCAAATCTCTCCAGAAATCCTTTTCAAGATTTCTCATGAGTCGCTTTAATCTTCCGCCTCTCCACTTCTTCACTAGGATGTGAATATTAAATTTTTCGAAGAGAAATTCTATATTTAGTAAGTATCTTTCCAGTAATTATCTTAAAGTACTGAATCACAAGTCCTTCATTAATATTTAGAAAAGGGACTAGTGGTGCCAAATTCACAGGGCTTGGATCATGCCATAAATAGTGTGAATGAATAAAATAACGAGTTTACAGATTCATGGAAGAGTTTTAGGACATGTGGCTCCTCTTCCTGGCCTTGGTCCTAATCAGTGTCGATATCAGACTGGGTGTCCTAAGCTTGTCCTTCAGTTATGAGGACCTAGTGAGTAACTGTCTTCTTCTAGCCAGTGACCCTCTTGAGCCAACTTTGCTCCAACTTTCTCTCTAGTTCCATTGTGCTAAAAGAATATCAAAACATCAACTACCCAAACACAAATCATGAGAACTGTATAGGATCTACAATAGACACAGTATGGAAAATATACTGTATTGGTGTCTTTTGAATGACAAGGATGCAAACTTAGCTGTTGTTTCATACAGGCTGTTTAATATAAAATTAAGACAAAGAAAATCTCACTGTCATTATTAAGCTCCTACACTTTGCAGCTAGCCACTAACCTGCTAGCTCATACTGTCCAGCACTGAAAGAATGAAGACACTATTCCCTGTCACCCTTCTCAACCTGGCATTCTCCTGCCATTTCTTCTTTTCTCTTCTCGCCTTTACGTGAAGCAGTTTCTCCCAGCAACTACTCCCACTTGTCTGGTTGTGTCCACACCACAATTGTCGAGGTGGCTGTCGGGAAGGCTTCCCACACCTCCCACATGTTCCCTAGAAAGCTGCCTTCTGAGGATTAGAACTCCTGTCTCCTACGGCCAGAGCACAGCATGGAATCTAACCCAGCTCTGAAGTCTTTCTGACATATCCCCCTGCCTTGTGTCGTGTCTTGTCTCAAAACTACCTACCACTGTTTTGACATTAGAATGATTCAGCTTCCAAAATGTACGGGACCTCATTATTCTTGGCTCAAAAATCTCTAAAATTGAGGATTTTTTATTGTCCTCTACAAAACCAAATATCACTATATCCTAGTACTGTCTTAAGATGCATTTCTAAATGTATGCACCCATCATAAGATTATAATATAGGGTTACATTTTCATATCCTGAACATTTATTTAATGGGGACTTCACACATCACAGTTTTAGAAATACACCTGAAAGACATGTGACTATTCAGAGAACAGGAATGCTGTCTGTGTAGTGTACTTCATATGGCATTCAGAATTATCTGGTATAATAATGGGTATGGGTTTGATCAATTATTTGAGGTGATGTAAGATAGGTTTTGTGGAGAAACATTTAATGAGGGATGTGTGTGTGTGTGTGTGAAACACTTACATAAATTCAGAGGCAAAGAAGTGGTAAAAGATAAGTTATTTCAACTGGAAATTAGCAAAGTGATCACCTGCATCCTGAAATAAGTTATCAGATATATACACGTTTGTTCATCATTAGAATGGAATCGCCGATAAGTCTTTTGTATCACCCTGCTTCTGCTGCATGTAATGCTGAATTTCTTCATGGATATATCTGCATGAGTTCTATAACTGTCCATTATGATTATAAATCTTAGGAACAGTATATGACACCTGCTTCTCTAAAGTGTGATGAGTGTAACATAAAGTAATTGTTCAATAATAGTTGACTCTATGCAAATGATTAAATTATGAAATCTGAGCTTTCCTATTTTAAAAATAAATGGTCACTTATAAGAATGATAGGCAGTGTTGGAAAGATATCAGTACATGCCTGGAATATGATTGGCACTTTATAAACTTCTGTAGGAGAAAGGGGTGGAGGATTTGAAGAAGGAATAGGGAGAGAGGATGAGGAACCCTGCGGCTCCATGGTGGTGAACCTTTGCCACACATGGTGCAGCGGCTGGTTTTTTGTATCTCCTATATCTCTAAAAACCACCATCACTACTAGTTCACAGGACCCTATAGCACACAAACTTTACACTAACACTATTAGGAAACAAATTCAGTGTATTGCCAAAGATGGGCACAAGCAGGGTATATAAAATTTCAGTCAGGAGATAAAATCTTCTTAATCATTTCCTCCGTTTAATTCAGCTAATATTTAGAAGAATACATAATAGCAGATCCACTTCCCAACCACTTAATATCAGCAAAGCTATTTTCTTTCAAATTCCTGAGCAGAGACATTATTAAAGGTAACCAGATTGTACTAGCAGAATGGATATTTAAATGTTTAATAAATAACATTTTGCATTACGAGGAAAACATCAACAAAAAAATGCCAAGTTGGTGAATAGCTGATGTAGAGAATTAAAAGCCAAAACATGCTCAAAATTTGTAACTGTGCCCAGAGTTGCATTTAAGCAAAGGAATCATTATTTGTACTTTGAAGAAAAAAAAAAAAAACAGCTTCTAAATTAGCAAACCCAAGAAAGTCAGCAGAACCTTCCTCTGAATTATTTGGCAAACAACACATTTAGTAATATTTCATACACAAATAATGCCACCCTTCCAAGGTCCTTAAAATATTTTGCAAACATCCAGTCAGTTTCAGAATACCGCTACTAAGCAAATAGAGTCAGTACCACTTCATAGGAATGAAATCTGAGGTCCCCTGTAATCAAACTGTAAGGCAAGTCAGATCCAGAGCCCTGCCCAGCCCACCCTCACTTTAGCCCATCCTGAACTAAAATAGAAACTGGTCTTCCTACCTGAGACTCCTCTTGTATGAAATAAAAAAAAAAAAAAAGCCAACCTAAGCATCTGTAGCTGCCACTCAGGAATAGATCGATTCAAAGGGTGAGTTTAAGGACATTTGCAATTGGAGAACACTATAGCTGGCTTTACAGATAACATTTGCTTCCTTATAATGGCAGCCTTTGCAAGTCACTACTGTTTTCAGGCATATGCAAAACTCCCCCAAACTTTCTAAGACTCCGAGGAAATGACTGGCGGGCTCTTTTCAATGATTCGGCAAAAGAGGCATCTTAAAAATTCTTTCAGTATTGAATCCTTATACAACAGCCACCATCAGGACCAAAGTCCCTGAGGATGATGGCCACTGAGGGCCCCGTTCCTTCTTCCCCTCTCAACACTCTCAGAGATTCTTATTTCTGGTGATTCAACATTAGCAGTCTTGACCCAAGAGAAATTCACTGTAGCACACTGTCCTGTGAGTCTTTGCTAAGGGCTAAATCCCCGCATGTTCTCCAAAAGGCAAACAATGATAACCTAGCCCTTGAGTCATCCAGACCAGATCCTGCCGTCCATAGAGTCAAATCTGCCTGTGTGATGTGCATTAACTGTGTGATGCAACACTTGATGTTGACTGAAAGACCAGGTTTAATTTAAGATATTGATAACAGGTGGCTAAACTGTAGCTTCACAGACCTAGCCCTTGTGTTTCAGCCTTGCTCTGTGCAGCTGCATTTCTAACTTTAGAATAGCTATGTCATTGTTTAAATTTGGTAGAACACATTTTGCTGTTTCTCTCCTGTGCAACTTCATTGTTTCATAATTGTCTGTCTCTCCCCACCTACCTCTTTCTTCTCCCCCGCTCCACTCTGAACTTCCAAGGGCAAATACTGTGCATTCTTCTCTCTCAAGGTCTAGGACAGTGCTGAGACTTGGTGCTTCCTCATGCTTTAGCACTAATTTTCTTTGAATAAAAACAAAATCCAGGAGGAGTCCCTTTTCTGCCCATCTGACCTGTGACAATAATTTGTGACCTTGGAGTTCACCATCTAGCCTTGGCTGTGATCCATGAGTCAAACCCCCTGAAGATGCTGCTATAATATTTCTATTCAAATTCATTAAATTTCTTGTAGCACTTGCTATGTGCTCATATAGCAATATCTATGATCTACCAAAATATATGACTGCAAGGAAGACAAGTAATTTTCTGCGTCAACCTGATGGGGCTGAAGATGTGCAGAAAGCTAGTAGAGAATCACTTATGGGAGGGTGTGCAGTGTTTCCAGAAAAGATGAGCCCAAGTGAAGACTAAGTAAAGCAAAGAGTCCTTGCCCATCCAGTCTGCTCAGGGTCTGACCCAACCAGAAAGGCAATGGAAGATACATTTTCTCCTTGTTTCAGGGGTCTTTTCAGCCTTTGACTGCAAACCAATTCAGACCAGCACACCACCAGTTTCCACCAGCAACCATTCTGACTGAACCACCCAGTTTCCATGAATCTCCATCCTGCACACGGCATCTTTCAGGGCTTCTCACTGGGGCCAGTTCCCATAACAAACCTCCTCGCATATAAGCCACCCAGCTTGTGACCCTTCATTACAGCAGCTTGCAGAAACTAATACAGCAGGGGTATGGACTCCAGAGCTTGCAATAAATAGTGCTGCAGGTGATCTGTTGTGCTTCTTTGTGGTTCTGGGCAGCTGTGGGGATGAACTGCAGAGGAAGCAAGACAGCAGCTGCGCACACACACACACACACACACACACACACGGTGTGCACACATGGTGCTCTGCACATTAAGGGAACTCACTGCACTTTCACTTCCCTATTATCCATTTAGCAGGACTGAATCCCATCCTAAATTGGAAAGCATTTCGTCCCCCTGTACATTCACTAGAATGTCTTGCTCCTCTTTCCCTTTCTGAGCTTCTATCAATCACTTTCCTATTTCCCCACAATCTTAGTGATTATAAATTGTATTAATTTTAACATTAGACTGAAACATGCCTCACAACTTCCTCAATCAAATTTGGATTCATTTGAGAGCTTTGGATATTTTCCAGTTGCTTTTTATAGATACTGCTGCAGTGTAATTTTCAAGGATTTCAAATGTTTTTCTTTTAGTCTAATTCCTTAAGATAAATTTCAGAGCAATAGGATGGCTGGATTAATAGGGAATAATGAAATGACTCTTGAAACAGATCTTTCTTTATTTACAAAGCCACTCCATGATCATACATTGCTATTAGATCCTAAAAGTGAAAAAATTCAACTACTTTAGTGCATTGGGCTTTATCCTTTTAATTTTTTTTTCCAGTTGAATGTGATTTTAAAGCTTCCTTAAATTTATTTAAAGTTTTGATCTCTGATTACTAGTATGGAAAAAAATGCAATATTCTTTTCTGCATTTTTCCCTCAAAATGAAGATTCCCTATGATATTATTAACAAAATAGTTCTGCTTCCTAGTGCATTCTTAAAGGCTACATCCACCTATATAGCACATTTGTCCAGCTGTAAAAAACTGAAAGGAACTAAAATCATGAGAATATTTGATTGTTTTCCCAAAAAGCTTTGATTCAGAAGGAAGAGGGAGGATTGAATATGAAAGGAATGAACATCAGCTACCTACTTAACAAAGAGGAATAGTATAGTTTACAATAATCTCAGAAGTTAAGTTTAAAGAAGAAACAAACCAAAAAAGCAAAAGGAAAGATGACCACCAGTTCAAAAGAACTCTCTTTTTGTTTTTTCTTCTCTTTGTTCTTTAGGTAAGTAGTTTAAGAGGATTAATGCAAACAGCCAAGCTTGCTGTTTTGGACTGGACTCCTCTCTTAGCCTTTTCTTCTCAAGTCCTTGACCCAGATAAAGAAAGATATGATTTCCACATTCAATGAAAACTCAAATAGGAGGGGAGGGGAAAACTGCTATCTCAGCTCAAACTCTGGTTTCTCTGCTGTCCTACAGTTGTAATTGTAAACTAGAACTTCCCTTAAAAATGCCTCCCTTTGTTCACCCAACCCTCATGAAAACATCCCAGGGAGAAGGACCTTGAGATGTCATCTGTTATCTCAGCCCACAAATTCTGAAGTAAAATTCAAAACAAGTTGCATAATGAAAGACTTTTTTCCCTATATATTTGTAATAACGTTATAAATGTAAAATAAAGGTATGAATTTAGACAAAGATCCAATTGTCTGTGTCTCACACATTGAACCAGGGTCCCTGAGCATTGTCACTTGGTGTCAAGGATCAGCAGGAACCCATGTGTTGTTCCCACCTAGTTCTGTTCTCAGTCCTCCTCACTTGTTTTGGAGTCAGCTTATTCAAGTGCCTGTAAGTACCTCCTTGTGCATATCCCCAAGTATTAAAACTCAACATCCAAAGTTGAAGCCAATGCTCCCTCCTCACTAGTTTTTGTGCTTCTTGGTCCTCTGCCATGTACCAAAATGTTCATAACCCAAGCCAGAAATCAAAGGTCTTTAGAGCTTCCTCTCTCTTTTCACACGTAGTCAATGAATCCTGCCAATTCTACAAGAGAAGAATCAAAACCTGTCAGGTTCATTTCCTTATTTTCATTCTTACCACTTCTGGCTTGCTGTGTATCCTTATAAATCCCTGGAAAATCATTAAAATCCTGTCCTTACTGGTCTCTTCTCCTCCAGAAAACCTTAGAAGCCACCCACTTAATCATATGGCATATGATTGTCACTCTTTCCACCTCTCAATTCTTTCAGAGCACTTGGTAATCAAGCAGAGCAGACCAGAGTCTTCATTAACTTATGCAGGGCCTGGTTTCCTCAGCAGCATCTTTGTGGCTCCTCTGAAGATCCTTAACCTTAGCCTAGATTGTATAGAATACCTCTCATTTCCTTGTCTAGGCCACTATGACTTCACAGAGCATTTCCTGTGCCAGATATGCCCTACTTACCTGACTTGTAGGACCAGCACCCCTCAGGGCTTAGTTGTTGTATTAACCCTACTTCTGGTAGTCTTTCCTCAATCCTCCCTTAGTCCGCATTATTTGTACTTTGGAATCTCTTTCTCTACAACCCATCCCATATCTGCCATCCACCTCTTTACTTTCATCTCCTGATTACACTGTAAACATTTCAAGAACAGGCAGCATTGCTGCACCACAAGTGAATGGCACAATGAATGGCTTAAGGAATTTTCAATGAATGAATCAGTGAATCAATGAATGAATGAATCAATGTGTCTGGATCAGGACTCACTGAGTTGACATTTCCTTCCAGGAATGAATACCTGCCAAGCCACCAGGCATTCCTTACCCACAGGCCCAGATGTGGAAGCTGTGAAGAGCTGATGAAAGAAGGAAGCTCACAGCAGCACAGAGAAGCGTCGATGTCAGAGGAATGTGCATGTTACTACCACCCAGGGACGCTCAGAGGACCTCCATTGTCCAGGGGATCTGGCCTTACCCATCCACATCAAGACAGAAGCTTAAGAAGTGTGTGGTTATGACCACCAATGAGAGGAAAGAACCCTTGCCATCCCAGTCCCAGAGCAGAAGGACAGGGAACCTCAGGAAGGGCACATGAATCAGGGTAATGGTGACAATCTAGCCTGCAATGAAAAAGGGAAGACTAAATTAAATATAAATTTTGAGTTTTGTATGAATAAAATTAATCCTTAAAGTAATAAAAATAAAACTTGTTGACGCCCATGACTAAAAACTTATAAAGATTCTGATGTTCTCTTTTTCTTTTTTTTTTTTTAAACTGGGGATTGGACTCAAGCCCTTCAGCTTGCCAGGGAAGTGCTTACTCCACTGAGCCATCTCCCCGGCCCCAATTCTGATGTTCTTAAGGGTCAGTTGGGTGGAGATGATATTGTTGGCCAAAAAAGCATTTTGTGTTATGCTCCAATAATATGAGACTTTTAAACCAAAAACCTATAATGAGAGGAAAGGTGAGGCAAGAGAGAGAAGACAGAGAGGAAAGAGGAAGAAAAGAGGGAAGGAAGGAAAATAAAGAAAAAAGAAATAGGTCACCTTTTGAGACTCCATCTTATAAAAAAGCTCTCTTATGTAAGAAACAATTTTATTCATACATTTATATGCTGTATAGGATTTTTTTACTTTATATCATTGTATCTTGCATATTAGCTGATGTAACAGAACCAAGGATGTAAACACTGGCTCCAAGGTCATTTAAGGGAGCATTTTTCATCAGCTTTTAAAGAGCATTTTTTTACAAGATATAAAGGAGAATTTGTGTCAATTGAAGATTGGAAAATGGTTTTCCAAGCCTCAAGACTCCAGAGTGCATTATGGTTGGATCTGAAAGGTATGAGTTTTCTGCTATTTCTGAGCTAGTTATGAATAAAAGTCACCTTCACCTCAACTTGGCAAAATGAGAAATTTTCTATTGTTTTAAAGAACAATTGTCAGGCTATTTTTGTCTCTTAACACAAGATTTCTTAGATTCAAAATTCTCAAGCAGCTTTGTGATCCTGCTGTTATCTGCCTTCCCCTACCATCTTCCTGACTAGTTCTACTTCAGAGAATTTCTTACCTTCCAAACACCACCTATGGCCCCTCTAAGGGAACACATACTGGAAAGGAAAAACATGCAAACTACAAACGAGTCAGGCACAGTAGCACACAGCTGTAGCCCCACGCTATCAGGAGACAGAGGTAAGAGGATCTCAAGTTCAAGCACAGCTTGGGCAACTTGCCAAATGTTGTCTCAAAATAAGAAATAAAGGCTGAGGCTATAATTCAGTGGTACTTCACTTGACTAGCATATTCAAGGCTCTGGGTTCAATCCTTAGTACTGGGGGAGATGGTACAAGTAAGCTACAACAAGTAATTGCTCTATTAAAAAATTTCAGAGCCTTAAAAAACTAAATTCTTCTAATTGATATCAATAATATTCAATTAGTTTTCTTCTTTGAGGAGCTCTGAACTCCTTATTTAAGCAAAAAGTCAGTCTCAATTTAGCACAGGTTTTCGTGAACAAAGCTCACAGAAATGCTTAATACAAGAAATAAGGTTTTGCCCAATTATTCTCTTGACATTAAACTATGTTCCTGAGTTTCTCACAGCTATGCTACAACTCCTTAGGTATGAACATCCTGCCTCAGTGACATACGTGTGAGTTCTTCTGGTGGTGATTCTGAAACTCCTTTATGAGCCAGCTGTATTCTCTGGAAACCCACGTGCCAGAGAAAGCCCCTCAGTTTTTCAGGAGTTTCTGGCTTCAGTCGACCCAGCATAATGCTTGACATAGAGCCAACGCTCAGTAGATAGTAAATGGAAGTTAGGAGGAAACAGCTCTAAAATGGTGAGGAAGGAATAGGTGCTCAGTACGGAAGCGCATCCCTGACCTGCCTCTACGCAGGCAAAGAGGGCTTCTGCCCACAATGCTCTGCATGGGCTGCCTGACTCCCAACAGGGCCGTACTGTCCGCTTGCAGGAAATGCCCTTCAGTATCTCTCTACACACTGACCCTTGCTTGTTAATCAAGACCCAGGTGGAGCCCCATCTCCCGGCCAAAGCCATTCCAAACCCTCCTTCTCTCGCCACCCAGGCCTTCTGTGCTCCAAGGCGCCTGGATTACTTGCGTCATACCCATGTGGATTTGCAAATCTATGTCCTTCTTGTGGTATATATTTTTAATTAGTTGAAACATTTAGAAGCCACTTTGTTGTACCGGGATGTGCGCCAGTTGCTTTGCAGTGGCATCTCGCTTAATTCTCTCAGCAACTCTCTGTGTAATTTAACTACTATCCCCATTTCATAGCTGAGAAAACCAAATCCCACTACACAACCACTTGGACTAAAGCAAAGTCTCAACAGAAGAAAATGTATCAGCTCCACCTCTATGACCTCATTTGTGCCTTGTGACTTTGTCTATTGCAAGTTTTCCCTTTAAAGAACAGAACTCTCTGTCTATTAGTAAAACAAAGAAAGAGGCCCCCATCTAAATTAAAGGGACTCTACTTATTTTAAGAGATATTTCACTGAATTTCCTTTTGTATAATTTCCCTTATGTCTTAACATCTCAAACATTTAGTGAATCATTGTTTTTACTTTGGGAAAAACTAAAAGATAATAATTAGTTGCTATTGAGTGTTGTTCTCAAGCTAAGAGTGTTCGTGAAGATCTGAGTAACATATTAACTTCAAAAAGATAACTCTCACATTATTGCCAAAAGAAAGAGGGAGATATGGTCCACTTGCAAATTGCTTGAGACAAATCTCTGCCTTAAACCAAAACAGTTCACTATTTAATGTGGAGAGAGAGGACATCCCAGCCAAAACTGCCACCGTAGGGTCCATACACTGCCCCCCCACACCAGTGGAATCTGTCTCAGGTACGTGTGGAAAGAACCTAAGAGGACAGGTGGCCACGAGTGGGCAAACATTCTGTGAGATGCTGACCCCAAACAAATTGTGAGGAGAAAGACAATGCATAGAAACCACAAAGATGGGCGAGAAGCCACACACTGTGCTCCATCTAACCAGAAAATAGGATGCCACTACATACAACCCAGATGGCCTCTAGGTCTTTAGGCGACCTGAAATTTCCACCTCGTTGCTTATTTGTAAGTACTGAAAAGTGGGCTCAGCCTGAAGACATGCTGATCTTGGAAAGTGTCAGAAGAGAACCATCTCCCTTTTAATAATTACAGCCTCACCCATCTGGGGCAAGTCCTCATTTGAAACCTCCAGCATCCTGGGAACAGGTGACCCTTAAGTTACTATATGTTTATGCTTGGTTTATCTAATGTTTCCCTGCTTCAGATTAGTTCATTCACAAGTAAAAATTAGGATAAGACCTACGCTGGAGCCACAGGAGCAGAGTCCGAGGTTGGAGAAGGACTGCTCTCAGGGTGAAGGGGTACCCAAAGGCACACGTCCTTGGCTTCAGTTTTTTTTTTCTAGGTTGACTACATCACCAGGCCAGGAGAGACCTGTAGGTGAATCCAGGGATTAGGAATAACGATCAGCTTCTACCCAAGAATCAGTCTTAGTGAAAAAGAAGTACATCTTTATCAATCAGTACCTAATTAAAAAATAATAATAATATGAGCCAATGACAGGTGGTAAACACCTCCATCCCAGTTATGTGGGAGACTGAGGCAAGAGGATCATGAGCTCAAGTCCAGCCTAGGCAACATCAGGAGACACTGTCTCCAAAAATAAATCAATAAAAAATAATTCATATGAATGGGATCAGAGGTTGCAGACCAGCACGTGTGGTCATTAACAGAGAACAATGAACAAGCAAGAAGGTGTAAGCTCTGCCTTGGGCTGGGCAGTAGCACAGTGAACGCAGAACCCGTGAACAAAATTACTCCAACCAAGTCAGGTGGGGAAAATATGGGAAATTTGTTTCAAACTAGTAGTTCCAACATAGCAGGAGCAGGAATGCTGTCACTGAAGGCTACTGATAGTTTGCCTCTGGTCATGCAGCCAGGACCCAGAGACAGTGATGGCCAAAGTTTTGAAATCCCAGTACATCCAATGGTCCCACCAGCAGGCCAGATTTCCAGGCTGACCTAATGGGGCTCTGTGCTGAATTACACAGAGGCTTTGGGATGGACAGGGAGTGAGTGAAGGGGCCTGTTTAGGAATCCAGGGCAGAGACTGAGCAGACAGGAGAAGAAAACTGAGCTCACACCTGCTCTGTCTACACTCAGGGCAAGGGCCACGGATGCCCGGGAGCAGTCTGCAGTTTGGGCCCTGCACTAGGGCACTGGGGCAGGAGCAGCAGTTGAACCTCCGTCTCTTCATCAAGCAATCCTTTGCCCAGCTCACTGCCACATCTTCTATTTCTTAACTGGTCTGTTCAAAGTGTGTGTTTTTTAAATAACTGACCCACTCAGCAAGAAAACCCTTATCTAAGTAGACACAAAAATACCAAAGCAGTGATTGGGGCTATGCCAACTCCTGTTTAGCTGGGCATGAGCAAGAGCAAAATAAGGAGCTGAGAAGCAGCTGGAGCTCTGGGCTGTCTCATTATTGCTTTTCTGTCCTTCAGACTTCAGTCAATTGGAGATTTTCCTTTGGAATCAAAACCTAGGAGTGTTGGTTTCAAAAAGACCAAAGAGGGGTCTGGAGTTCTAGTTAATGCTCTATGAGTGTGGCTGAGATTATCCAAGTAGCTGCAAGGAGTTTGACCATGGATGAGTGGAAAAACACCCATGTGCATTCCCCAGGAGCTAGGGAGTTCTTTGGATACTTGCAGGCCCCTGCCCAGCTGTGAGATGGGTTTGACTAGGAGCTAAGGTGGGCAGATGGGCCCACATCTGAGAGCTCACAGACCTTTGCCAAGTGTCCTACACGGAAGGGTCCAAGAGCAAATTGGAAGAACTGCAACCTGAGGGAACAGAAGGGAGTCCCAAGGGTCCTGGTCAGGCTGCAAACTCCCGCCATGCACCTGTGCTCTCCGGACCCTTATCTGATCTTCTGGGCTCTTGTCCTTAATAACAACAAGAAGTGTCCTGCTTGGGGATTCCTCCCTAAGCTTGCTCACTCATCCTTTCCAGAAGCTAGGGCTCCCTTGAGGCCCACAGGGAGGCCCTGTGTGTCTTCTTCCCTCTTCTGAAGGCAGCGCTCCTCCCCCTGCTGGTTTTCCTTCTTAGCTGCATCTAAGCTCGCCTCTCCTCACATCGTTCTCATTTTTGGTCCTGAGAGCCAGCCCCATCGGAATGAAAGGGATCTTGCAGCGTGACACATCCAGGTTTCTACAAGTTAAGAGCATCTTTTCTCAGCCTCAGGCAGCAACCAGCTTGCCTATGAATTCTGCATTTTAAGCACCTCAGATCTCAGCTTAATTAAGAGCATCCCCGCACCCAGAGAGATCCGGTGACAGAAAAGCGGGCAAGCAGAAACTCACACCCAAAGAGCTCAGCTCAGAAAGTGGAGTTCTGCTCTTTCAAGTAAGATTTTATGGAGCAACTTCTCCTTCCCACCAGGCCACAAATGCAGCTAGGGAACCTGGAAGAATCCAACATGCTCAAAATATAATTTATATTACAATTTTCCCCCAAAGTAAAGGTAACCATTATGTATCACAAACATTTTCCAAAGAGGAAATATTTAAAGAAGACAGACAGANNNNAGACAGACAGACAGACAGACAGACAGACAGACGGTGGGAGCCAACTGCCCAGAAGCTGTCACCTCATCAGAGACTGGATACACGATATTGAGCAGCTGAAGGGAGGTTTACAATTATCACCAACCCTGCAAAAATCAGTCCCTTCCCAAATGTAGAAGGGCAGAGAAAGCAATGCTTCCATGCCAGTGGACCCCGAAGGAAGTGAACCCTAAACATAAGGCAGGGGCACCTTGAAGATTAAATGTGGTAATATATGGAAAGCACGTATCTTGGCACAGACCTGGCACATTCAGTGATTAGCAGCCACTGAATTCTTATGTTGTGCCACTTATGAATAAACTGTCTAACATTTATGTATTTTTATTTTAAAGACAAAAGGCCCTCTTTCTCTTCAACGAGGCTGCCAAGTGGCAGACAAAGAGATGCAGATCTTCGTGAAGACCCTGACGGGCAAATCCATCACCCTCGATATCCAGCCCAGTGATACCATCAAGAATGTCAAAGTCAAAATCCAAGACAACGAGGGCATTCCACCTGACTGGCAGCGTCTGATATTTGCTGGCAAACAACTGGACATGGTCAGACTCTCTCTGACGGTAACAACCAAAAAAAGTCCACCCTGCACCTGGTGCTTTGCCTGCGAGATAGGATCATCGAGCCGTCCCTGCGCCAGCTGGCCCAGAAGTACAACTGTGACAAGTTGATCTGCAGCAAATGCTGTGCCCGCCTGCCTCCCCGTGCTGTCAACTGCTGCAAGAAGAAGTGTGCCCACATCAACAACCTGCACCCCAAGAAGAAGGTCAAGTAAAGCCCAGCCAGCCCCTCACCTAGAAGGGTACCACCTGCACAATGCCCACAGCCTTGGGGCCTGAAAAGTTTCCTCCCTCCCTAGACTAGAAAAAAAAAA